>APFE030751611.1:0-38664 GCA_000404065.3 Pinus taeda
GTAGTAGCTTTTCTTATTTGCAACCTGTTTCTTGTTCCATCTAGCAGGTTCCTTTCCTTTATCCTTATGAGGACACTTTGCAGCATAATGACCTACTCTTCCACAAGCAAAGCATTTAAAAGGTAACTTACCTCTGAACCTTCCAGAGCCCCTTTGAAGATTTCTGACAAAATTTGATTCTTCTTCTTCTTCTTTTGGTATGTGGCTTGCCTCATAATATTCTCCTTTGCCTGATGCCTTGAAAGCAACTTCTCTTCTATCTGATGGACCTCCCTTTCTCATTTCATAAGCAGTTAGAATTCCATGTAGCTGTGACATAGTAAGAATTCGTAGAGTTTCTTTTTCTTCTATAGCAGATACTTTAGATTCAAACTTGGGGGACAATGATCTTAGATCCTTTTCAACCACAATAGCCTCTTTTATTTCTTCACCCAAATTTTTCATACAATTAACAACTTCATCTACCCGAAGAAAATAGTTAGCCACACTTTCATCATTATACATCTTGAGAGTCTCATACTGAATCCTGAAAGTTTGAAGTTTGGCACGCTTTACCTGTTCATCTCCTTCATAGCTCGTGACAATTTTGTCCCATATCTCTTTTGCGGATTTATAGTGCATTACCTTCATGAATTCCGATTGGGATATACATCCTAATAGGGTACTGACTGCTTTTGCATTTGTTTCATACTTCTTTTTCTCGTCTACATCTGTAGGAGTAGTTGAAGGAAAAGCATAGCCTGTCTCTACAATGTTCCAAACTTCTGTAACAAGAGATTGAAGATAGGCAATAACTCTTAGTTGCTCATGATGAAAAGATCTTCCTTCAAGCGATCAAGCTTCTTTAGAAGGACCTGCTCTGATACCAATTGTTGGAAATAATACTGAGAGGTGCGGGGGGTGAATCAGTATTATCAAGTCAAATAATCCTTTTCAAAAACCAAATTGTATACGCAAATTTAGTTAATTAAACTCTCGTATATACGCAACTATTCAGAGGTAAACCAGCGTACACACAGCAAACTTTTTAATTTTCTTAAACTTTCAGATGATGTTTGTTAATCTGAGATGCAGCATCAAACAACCAGTAATCAGAGACAGTAAAACAGAGCAGGAAGACAATCACACATAAGAACACCAGATATAAGGTGGAAACCCAATGTGGGTGAAAACCACCTGCTGCAATTCATTTCTATCTTTCTTTAAATTAGAAACTTCTGTTTACAATGTACTGGTGCAGTCCTTTACCAGTACGCAGGTTGCAACCTGTAGAGAGCTACAACTCTCTCTCGTTTTCCAGCTTTCCTGGAAGGGAGCTACAACCCCCTTAGCTCTTGTACCAGCCAAGATACTAGTACGTAGGTGCTGGCCTATAGAAGGATACAACCTTCTCTTTCTTCCAGGGACCACGTTTCATCAATTTTCAGACTGGATCCATTAACTTCAACCGATCATCAAGAAATTCTTCATCAACCAAACTCCTTTTCACCAACTAGATCTGAAATCAAGTAGATACTTCTTCGCAAACTGTATCCAAACACAGTACTAAAAACCACACAACAGAACCCAGAACACAACAGCAATAAGCAGAAATAGCTAGATCACAGCTTAAAACATATACGCAATTTCAACAGTCTGCAACTTGCGTGCATATGCATCTGCGTATGGAACAACCTGCGTATACGCGACTTTACTTCCCATAAACTGTGTGTATACGCGCCTTCGCTTTACTGAACCTGCGTACAGATCTATAAAGGACAACACACTCTTCCAGATATTAAATCACTAATTAACCCAGATTATCAGACTTATAGATCAGACAAGCGCCACATCATGTAGATCAAAATCATACAGAGATACTATCATTTGGGCTTAAATATTATGACCCATGAATAGACCTTATCCTTCCTTTTGTGCTAAGGTTCCTCCTTCCTTCAGATCCAGATCTGTGTCACCATCCAATATACCAGCTCTAGCACTTTATCAGATCTTCAATAATAATCCAGATGGTGATTTATCACAAGATCTCCTTCCTCTTTTATAGTCCTAGGCCTTCCCCAATACCATGGTCCAAAACCATAACATTTCAATACCATGAACCCAAAACTAGGGATCGACACAATTGACGAGATTCCATGGTCCAAAACATAGATTCAAGTTCCAAGATCTAACTACCATGGACCAAAAGAATGATCACCAACATATATGCACTTTTGTAATGAATAACCTGCATGTATATGCGCCTCCGTCTAGATGAACCTGCGTATATGTCTTTTTCTACTTTCTGAGTGCCTGAACTAAGATCTGTTACCAAAGAAGGTTTCCATCAAGGACAACACCTGTGCCATAGCTCCAAACCTGTGCCATAATGCCAACAATTGTGCTCTTCCTGTCATCCACGCTTCCGGCCCAATCAACATCTGTATAAGCATGAAGTGTGAGATCAATATCAATAAGGATACCATAAGCCATAATTTTGAGTCCCTTGAAGATATTTGAAAATTCTCTTCACTACTTGAAGATGGGTTTCCTTTGGATTTGCTTGAAATCTTCCAACTATTCCCACTGCATGCATGATGTCCGGTCTGGTACCTGTCAAATAAGGTAGACTTCCAATCATAGATCTGTAGGTTGGTTGATGCACTACTATTGATTTGTCATTGATACTGAGGTTGCATCGTGTTACCATGGGTATACATATTTGTTTTGCATATTCCATGCCATATTTATTCAAAATCTGCTTGAGATATTCGGTTTGAGACAAGAAGATCCCTCCTTCATTTTGTTGGATTTCTACACCAAGAAAGTATGTCAGTTCTCCAAGCAAGGACATTTCGAATTCTTTCTGCATCACCAAGGCAAAGCTTTGACTCATAGCTTCTTCATTGCTACTAAAGATAATGTCATCTACATACACAACAAGTATTAGCAATTTGTCATTTTCAACTTTTATATAAAGATTGCTATCTCCTTATCCTTTTGAAAAAACTTGTAGATGAAGATATTTGTCCAAACGATAGTAGCAAACCCTTGGAGCTTGTTTGAGACCATAAAGTGCCCTTTTTAGTATGCATACAAGATTTGGATCATTTCCAAGAATGAAACCATCTCGCTCCTCAATGTATACTTCTTCTTCTAAGTCTCCATTTAGAAAAACTCCCTTCACGTCCATTTGAAATAATTTGAACCTTTGAAAGCTTGAGAGAGAAAGGAACATTCGAATTACCTTGAAGTGTGTGCACTACGGTCCACACCTTGTGAACGGATAGCCTGCCGGTATGACCACACCTTCTGCATGGTGAACCCGCGGGTCCGCACCTTTTGAACCATTCACCTGCGAGCCTCTTAATTTCCATCATTTTGAGAGCCTGAATAGACCATTTCCACTTGAGTGAGTTGCCATCAAGTACAACACCTGTATCATAGAGCCATACCAGAATCATAATGCCAACAAAAGGTAGGCTTACCTTAAGGAGTTACAATTCAAATTAGGGAGAGTGACAATTACACTTAGAGATGAGAGAATATTTGGTGAGAGTTACAAGTATAATTGAATGAGGGAGTTACAAGTGGATTTAATGAGAATGATATATGACCTTTCCGTACATTGTATTAGTGAGGGAGAGTTAGATTCCCTTAATTATAGCTTTACTATTTTATTCCAAGAGAGGGGTTCAATTTTCCAAGTGAGAAATCCTCAATTTAATTTGCTTATTGTGTTAGAGAATTATTTTTTATTAATCCATTAGAGGTGAACATTTTTGTCAACAACATCCATGGTTACCTATGATTTTAAGAAAAATATTTTCTTGAGAGAAGAGAAATATTAAGTATAAAAATTAAATATACATTAATTAAGAGTACTTAGGAAGAAGGGGATAAAAATGTCATGAATGCTCATGTAAAAGGAGCCAAGACTATTCTTAACTCAAATTCATTGCAACATCATCATTTAGTTCCTTTCATATTATATGTGTGTGTGTGTGTGTGCTTTCATTTATTTCTAGAACATGTAGAGAAGATACAATCCAAAGGAGAGAGAAGTTGGTTAAACAATATCGCAACATGAGGTAGGATTGTTCCGTACACACTACAAGTGGGGTTGGAAGAAAGAGTGATCAGTGTGATAAAAAACATAACCATTTGCATTAGATAACCATTAATTCCCTATTATCATTTATTTTCTATATGAACATAGTAAATTTTATAGCTAGGTCAATTTATAATTGTATTCAAGAAACCCATTCTACCAACGTGTTATCCATACCATCATTCCTTCTTACATATAGTTCATAGTGAGATGGTTTTGGTAATATATCTAAGAATATAGACCCATTTTTGAATGTACTAATGTGTTGCATAATTTATTAGAACTCTCATTGAGATTTTATGGCACAATTCAAAAATTCCCAAAACTGATGGAGAAAATCCCCAATCAAACCCACCTAAATATGAAATTGATGTTACTATCAAAGGGGGGAAACTAGTCCATTAGTGATGTTTAATTCTCTTCGAATCACCAACCAACAAAATATGGCCAACACCCTTGTACCTTATGTCACTCTAACACTCTCACAGCTTACACTATCATCTATTGTTTGTTTTGTTGACTTGAAATAGAAACTATTATTTTTTAGCACTGTAAATGAAATCTTGGAATATTTTTATAATAAAGCTGTTGGTTTTTCTACTACCCATAGTAAATAGTCAAATATGTGAGAATAATTGAGTTATTAATGGAAGAAAAAGGAGACCCCTAACCTTTGGATATGTAATTCATATTGGTAAAGGCAGTAGTTACTAGTTAGTGACTCACTAACATAATTTTGTATAAGGGAATGATTTTGATGCCTCCATGCTTGGACATAATGCCTCAATTTATATAAAAATATATAATTAAGCTTATTTTGAATGCGCATACAAATTTGTAACTTGCTCCATCGGAAATTAATACTGCATATATTAGGTGAGAACAATCTTTAATTTTATGTCAAATAGGTATATCCCACATTCATCATGGAGTAAATAAGATTTAAAACATTTATTATATAATAACGTGGAATTACATTATCCCACATGTATTATGGTGATATAGTTTTTGGATATGGTTGGTATATAAGAAAGTTTAGAAAATACCATGAGAATCACATAGCCTTTTATTCCAAAGTTGTTTCTTTATAAAGAAGTTAAGTTGAGGGAGCTGTCCATGTTTGATTTACATTGAAAATATAGTATTGTTTCTAATTTGGTTACTAACAAAACATGCAATTTGAAGTTTCTTCTTTAATTACAATCTAACATTTTATATTTTAACTTGTTATTGCTGTAGGTTACTTCTATATTAAAAAAAACAAATTTGCAATACTTTCTCTTTCATGGATATAGTGTTACTTCTATAGTCATTAGGTTTTTCATTAATAATATGGTGTTTCATTAATTTCAGGCACTCCACAAATTTTTCTAGTAGCCAGTGTTTTGTTATATTGCTAGATACCTTTATAGAAACTAGCAATTGGGGTGAGGATGATACCTTTATAGAAACTAGCAATTGGGGTGAGGATCTTGTTTTATTTCTGGATATTATTATAGCAACTAGGGTGAAGGTCTTATTTTATTTCATGAAAGCAATCTCTATGGTAATGAGTTCAGAAATCATAGCAACTAGCAAAGAGTGTAAGGGTTTCTTTTTATTTTATGGCAATCAATGTGAGAAATCTCTTATGGAAACAAGAGTAAGTGTTTTGTTCTATTTTTTTGTATAACTGTTTCCACACTCTACAAATATAGACTAAGGGATTTGTTCAAAAACATAGAACAAGTATAGACGAAGGGTCCTTTTTTACTTTTCACTGTTGTTCATGGAATTTGTATGTCTTAATCACTGATAGTGCATCTTCTTGATTTTATGTTTTTTTCAATAAGTTATTTTCTACCAATATATAATATTGAGTGATTGGATACTTCCACAATCTTTCATAATGTTAGTTATTTCAGGAATCATACTGTGTAAAATGCTTGATCCATCCAACATTTTGGATGGTGATTCCATCCATCATCACTGACTAGAGAGAGCCTTATGATGGATGGAGTCACCATCCTAAAATTGTGAGAGATCACACATATTACACAGAGAACAAATTTTACTATTTATGGTAACCTTTTGTTGTTTTGTGTGCCTCTTCCTAACCATAAAATATTTACATTGATAACATATTTAGTTACAGTCGAAATGAATATATAGAAATATTCACAATCATGAAGTTAATTTTTGAATAACTTCGCATTACCTCTGGTAAACTAGGTTTGATCCAATGAGGATTCTGAGAGAGTAAAGCAGTGTTGTTCACTGTACTTACAGTAAATAGTATTATGGGTAATTATAATGAATATCATTATCTCGGAATCAATATTCATTTACATATAATTTCATCATTCATTTTAGTGATTAGATGAATATTTGTATACATTCCTTTCACTTTCACAGAATAACTATCCCACCACCACAGTTATATTACTATATAACACACACAACTAAGCCCACCCACTGTAAAATAATTTGTTTTAAGGGCTTCTGAAAGTGTTCATTTCGACCGAGGTCACACAATTTTCATTTTATAAATTCAAGCTTTAACCTTTTACGATTTTATTTTGTAAATTTGGATGGTTCTACTCAATAAAAATTATCTCATCAGAATTTTATAAAAAGGTTTTTTGCGTTTTTTTTAATTATAATTATGAAATTAGTTATTATTAATAAATCATTTTTTTAAATAATTATTAAATATAAATGAACATTAATAATAATTATTGCATAATAATATATATTGTTTATTAATAATGGTGTGGATAGAGGCCTTCTTTTGACCATAATAGATATGTAATGTTTGATATTTTTGTCTCTAAATTACATTAAAATACATAAAAATATATAAGTTAAATAACAAGAGTAATGTGAAGTAATGTAAAGTTTTAAATTAGGTCAAAATAAAATAAGAATAATAATAATAAATACAACAATGTGGTGCTAAATACTTATGATATTTATATGGAATGTAGTTTATTTAAACCAGAAAATTAAATCAACCTAGATCAATCTTAACGATGGAGCTATCACCTACTGGATGGAATTTCTTGGCATCCAAAGAGAAATCTTGTTTAATTTACACTTTTAAATTGATTATATTCCACAGGACTACCATGGCTTCTCAATACCATGGGTCATTGTTGATTATTATTTTATTTTATTTTTATGTAATTTGACTTATTCAAAATAAACATTACATTGCAACATCTCTACTATACTCACTTGGAGAGTACCTTTTAGGGACATTAATATATTTATCTTAATTTTAAGAGTAAGCATTTTACCCTACATCTCTCATTTGGCCTCCTCCTTGGAGAAGTGCTTCCATTGCAATTTAATGTAGGTAATGACTGTAGAATAATTTCTCTATGATCTAATACCTGTAGTGGTTCAACCTACAACCGTCCTCTTGGTTCCACTTGCAGAAAAGTTTAATCAATGAGGTGAAAACTATCATGAACATACATTTTCAATAAAGAGACATGTAAAACAATATTCACTTTTATATGGCTTGGTAGCACAAGGAGGTAGGCCACCAAGGCAACTCCATTTAATATCTCTAATTGTAGACAAAACCTTGGGGCCAACTTGGCACAAGCTCCTAATCTAAATGCACTCTTTTTTTGTTTTACTTGCATGTATACATGTTCTTCCACTTTTTATTCTTGATGCATTATCTTCTTATTTGCATATCCTTTCTAACTGTCCTAGGGATGTTGGACAATTGATATTGTCTTTAACTTTGGTGGCATTTGGAATGTTACCATTTGATGTCAACCATACTACCATTGAGATGATATGCAACAAATATAGGCACTTAAGCCATAGTATGATGACTATGATGGAAAATGCATAAGGAGGATACCATTGGATTGTTAAGCTTACTCGGAATAGCTAGAAAGTTTGTTAATTGTGAGCAAAGTGAATGTGCTAGGAAGTAAGCTAAAAGACACATCAACCAAACATCTCATCCTTGCAAGGTCTTAATTGCCAATGATAAAATAGTATACCCTAAGTGACATATAATCTCTCTAAGAGGATCTTGAAATAATTTATTTCTCCAGTTTAAAGAATTGTCAAGATAAACGTGTTGGGCTTGGGAAGGTTTAGATAAATGACTTGACATATGGGAATTAAGAATGGAAGTAAATACAATTGGTGAGAGCACTCATTCAAGGTAGTGAAGGACCATGATGCACAGGAGCAATTCAATGTAGCCCATTGTGAAACACTGTTGGTCATCCTTGAGATTCATTGAAGGCTATCATGAATTAAATGAAAATGAGTGTTTGTGGTATTATTATTCTCTTTTCCTATCAGCCTTGAAGAGAGAAAAAGAAGAGCCCTGTTGTGAGTACATGTAGTTATTAATGGAGGAGCTATTTGATTCAATAGTTTGAATGTGACTTAATTCTCAACCTATAAAACAATCCACAACCCTTTCTTTTCATTAACTCTTCTCCTATTTCTCAGTATTGTATGGGAAGCCATGCATTGCTAGTGCTACAGAGGAACAAAAATTAAACAAAGGAAGTGAAAGTAGAACTTGTGTGATTTTAATTGTTCAACATTGTGAGTGTGCAAGTGTGTAAGAGAGATAGAGTGAAGAATATGGTGGTGGGTAAAGGTAGTTGAGCAACAAGGAGCACCCTTCAAAAGAGAGTTATAGAGCTGAATGAAAGGACTTGGTACTGCATTACACAATATTTATATTTTTGTCTAAATGTATTATCCTCTATTTTCAATTTGAAAATTGTATGAAAGGAAGAACAATGGCTAGAGGAGAGTTGTAGGTTGAATTTCTTTCTTTCCTAATAACCATTCCATATGGTATATTATTGTTCATAAGAAAATTATTTTTGTTTCTTTCCTAACAACCCTGCCATATGATATATTCTTGTTCATATGGACTTCTTAAAGCTTTTGGAGTTCGTGGTTTCAAATGGATATTTTGTCAATATAGGTTCTGTTTGTTTGTCTCTTCAGATATCTGAGATATGATGAGGTTTGTCTTTCTAGCGATTCATTCTTAATTAGTCTTTCTAAGTGCATTTGTTTACATTTTTATACAAAAAGGATGATGGGTAACCTGCTTATGTTCTCACATTTTTGTTTCTTCTGAATAATCTAATATAGCTCAGGAGTGCCTGGTAGTGTCCCATATCTCAAGGAAGTAAAAGAGACTTTCAAGGATAATAAATAGAAATACTATGACTTCATTGAAGTCATGAAAGCTTCAAAGCCTGAAGTTCTGTACTTCTTTTATATAAAGATTGCATATCCATCAATACCTGTTATTTCTTTGGTTCCATTAACTACAAATCTTAATATGACCACAATTTTTTCTTGCAACTCTACAGACTTTGTATGGTTGATGTTGTAACTGAGTAAAAAATTTATTTAAAGGCCATTAATTCATTATTTTGGTTTTAATTATTTTTCTGCCTAGGTTATGAATTATATTTCCTTGAGGGAAGTTGACTTTCGGCGGAGTAACCAGTTATGTTAATAAGATCAAGGTAATGTAGATGAGCAATTATGTTAATAAAATCTAGAAAATGTAGATGAGGATGTATTAGTTCTTTGAAATTTGAAAGCTATTTTATATTTACAACCCAATTTATTGTAACTAGATGTGTTTTTGAAATGTTGAACTAGTATAGGAGTATTTGTTATAATATTCTTGTTTTGACATTCTTGTTTTGGTTTATTGTTTTCAGACAAGGTTTCAAAGATATGAACAAGTAAACTTGAACTTTTTAAATATACTAAACATGTGTAAATCTGGGAACAAATCAATAGATGAAGTATACAAAGAGGTACTTTCTAGTGTTTTCCAAATATGAGAACATAAATGTTAATTTCTTCTAATTTTTTTAAGCTATGTTATTCTATAAGGAATTTAATTCTATTTGTATATAGGTGGAAACACTATTATGATCATCAAGACTTATTAGAAGAATTTAAGCTTTTTTCCACCAAGCTAGATAGGTTGAAACACTATTTTATGATCATAAAGATTTACTAGAAGAATTTATACTTCTTCTACTAGATGAGAGATTTATTAGAAGAATTTGCAGTTTTAGTACCAAATGAGATAGGTGGAAATACTATTTTATGATGACCAAGATTTCTAGAAGAAGTTATATCTTCTCTACTAGATGAGACAGCTCCAACTCCCATTTCCAATGTGCATTTCTAGTCATTTCTATTAGGTATTTAAACAGAAATTGTGGTGAAGGCCTCTTATCTAATCACTATGCTATATGTTAAAAGAATCAGTGACTATGCTTTATCAATGTAGTTGTAAAAAGTACAAACTTAGACAACCCATTGAAAGTTTCTTCCATTTTATATTAACATATAGTTAGGAATGCTGTCATATTATTGATTGAAAATTCCTAAACCTATGCTCATTTGTCAATAAACATTTTATTATTTAGTCAAAGTGGGTCAATATATTACAAACTCAATTCTATTCCATGTGAAAAGATTAGTAATCTTTTTCGTGCTTTTAAAAATAACCATGGTCAATTTCACAATTAGAGTTATTTTTGAGAAGACAAAAATCAATAGTAATTTGTAGCAAAAGTTGAATTCAACAAAATAAGGCAGTGAAATGAAAATTGTTTGCCCTTCCTTATATTGCTGCTTGCAATATAGCATTTTAGTTTGTTTGTTTTGTTATTGCTTTGAAGCATATCCATGTTGAAATATCTACAATGAATATTGTTAAATATAAGGGTATATTACATAATGTTAGCATTTTAGTTTGTTTTTTTTTCTTCTAATGCTTTTGAAGCATATCCATGTGAATCTCGTACAATGAATGTTGTTAAATTTGAGGGCTGTATTACAAATTTGGTTCCACGTTTTGTAATTACACCCTCAAATTTAACAATATTCATTGTAGAACTTTCAACATGGTTATGCTTCAAAGCATTACAAAAACAAACAAACTAAAATGCTAACATTATGTAATATACCCTTATATTTAACAATATTCATTGTAGAGATTTCAACATGGATATGCTTCAAAGCAATAACAAAACAAACAAACTAAAATGCTATATTGCAAGCAACAATATAAGGAAGGGCAAAAAATTTTCATTTCACTTCCTTATTTTGTTGAATTCAACTTTTGCTACAAATTACTATTGATTTTTGTCTTCTCAAAAATAACTCTAATTGTGAAATTGACCATGGTTATTTTTAAAAGCACTAAAAAGATTACTAATCTTTTCACATGGAATAGATTTGAGTCTGTAATATATTGACCCACTTTGACTAAATAATAAAATGTTTATTGACAAATGAGCATAGCTTTAGGAATTTGCAATCAATAATATGACATCATTCATAACTATATGTTAATATAAAATGGAAGAAACTTTCAATGGGTTGTCTAAGTTTGTACTTTTTACAGCTACATTGATAAATCATAGTCACTGATTCTTTTAACATATAGCATAGTGATTAGATAAGAGGCCTTCACCACAATTTCTTTGTGTAAATACCCAATAGAAATTACTAGAAATGCACATTGGAAATGGGAGTTGGAGCTGTCTCATCTAGTAGAAAAGGTATAAATTCTTCCAGTAAATCTTGGTGATCATAAAATAGTATTTCCACCTATCTCATTTGGTAATAAAAGTGCAAATTCTTCTAATAAATCTCTCATCTAGTAGAAAAAGTATAAATTCTTCTAGTAAATCTTGATGATCATAAAATAGTGTTTTAGCCTATCTAGTTTGGTGGAAAAAGCTTAAATTGTTCTAATAAATCTTGATGATCATAAAATAGTGTTTACAAATAGAATTAAATTCCTTATAGAATAACATAACTTAAAATAATTAGAAGAAATTAACATTTATGTTCTCATATTTGCAAAACACTACAAAATACCTCTTTATATACTTCATCTATTGATTTGTTCCCAGATTTACACATGTTTAGTATATTTAAAAAGTTCAAGCATACGTGTTCATCTCTTTGAAACCTTGTCTGAAAACAATAAACCAAAACAAGAATGTCAAAACAAGAATATTATAACAAATACTCCTATACGAGTTCAACATTTCAAAAACACATCTAGTTACAATAAATTGGGTTGTAAATATAAGATAGCTTTCAAATATCAAAGAACTAATACATCCTCATCTACATTATCTCGATTTTATTAACATAATTGCTCATCTACATTACCTTGATCTTATTAACATAACTGGTTACTCAGCTAAAGTCAACTTGATGTGAAGGAAATATAATTTCATAACCTTTAGGAAGAAAGATATTAAAACCCAAAATAAGGGAATTATGGCCTTTAAATAAAAATTTTACTCGAGTTACAACATCAACCGTATCAAGTCTGCAGAGTTGCCAGAAAAATTGTCATCAATATTAAGATTTGTAGTTAATGGAGACCAAAGAAAATAACAGTTATTGATGGATAATGCCAATATTTAGATAAAAGAAGTACAAACCTTCCGGCTTTGAAAGCTTTCATGACCTCAATGAAGTCATCATATTTCTCATTATTATCGTTGAAAGTGTCTTTTACTTCCTTCAGATATGGGAAAAGTACCAGGCACTCCGGAGCTGTATTAGATTATTTAGAAGCAACAAAAATGTCAGAACATAAGTAGGTTACCCATATCCCTTTTGTATAAAGATGTAAACAAATGCACTTAGAAAGACTAATTAAGAATGAAAATAAATCGATAGAAAGACAAACCGCATCATATTTCACATATTTGAAGAGACAGACAAACCACACCTATATTGACAAAATACTTGGAAATCTGTCCATTTGAAACCACTAACTCCAAAAGCTTTAAGAAGTCCATATGAACAAGAATATATCATATGGAATCATTGTTAGGAAAGAAAGAAAAATAATTTTTTTATGAACAATAATATACCATATGGAATGGTGATTAGGAAAGAAAGAAATTCAACCTACAACTCTCCTCTTGGTTCCACTTGCACTAAATTTTAATCAATGAGGTGAAAACTATCATGGAAATACATTTTCAATAAATAGACATGTAAAACAATATTCACTTTCACTTTCATATGGTTTGGTAGCACAAGGAGGTAGGCCACCAAGGCAACTCCATTTAATATCTATAATTTTGGACAGAATCTTGGCACCAACTTCACACAAGTTCCTAATCTAAATGCACTCTTTTTTTTTTTTACTTGCATGTATACATGTGCTCCCACTTTTTATTCTTTATACATTATCTTCTTATTTGCATATCCTTTCTAGCTATCCTAGGGATGTTTGACAATTGATCTTGTCTGAAACTTTGGTGGCACTTGGAATGTTGGCATTTCATGTCACCCATACTAGCATTGAGATGAGATGAAACAAATATCAGCACTTAAGCCAAAATATGAGGACTATGACCGAAAATGCACAAGGAGGACCCCATGGGATTGCTAAGCCTACTTTGAAGAGCCAGAAAGTTTGTTAATTATGTGCAAATTGAATGTGCTAGGAAGTAAGGGAAAAGACACATCAACCAAACATCTCATCCTCTCACCATCTCTTAATTTCCAATGATAACATCGTAGACCCCAACTGACATATAATCCCTCTAAGAGGAGCTTGAAATAATTTTTTTATCTAGTTTAAAGCAGTGTCAAGATAAAAGTGTTGGGCTTGGGAGCTCTGACCTTAGTGCCAAGCCTTTTTCATTTCTCTTAGAAACGATATCAATGGTGGAGATGCATTAAGAGAGTAACTTGGCCCATGAAGGGGTTAAAATTTAGGGGCTTGCACCTAAAGGCCTAGGAGTGCTGACAACATCTAGTCCCATTACCTTAAAACATCTAAGGCAAGCTAAAGGGCGAAATCCACATAATTGATAGTGGTGGTCATGGAAAGCCTTTAGGATTTAGATAAATGACTTGACATATGGGAATTAAGAATGGAAGTAAATACAACTCCTGAGAGCACTCATTCAATATAGTGAAGGACAAAGACTCACAGGAGCAATTTAATGTAGCCCATTGTGAAATACTGTTGGTCACCCCTCAGCTTCATTGAAGGCTATCATGAGTTAAATGAAAATGAGTGTTTGTGGTATTATTCTCCTATTGTCCTATGCCCCTTGAAGAGAAAAAAGGAAGAACCATGTTGTGAGTACAAGTAGTTATTGATGGAGGATCTATTTGACTCAATAGCTTGAATGTGACTTAATTTTGTACATATAAAACAACCCACAACCTTTTCTTTGCATTAACTCTTCTCCCATGTCTGAGTATAGTATGGCAAGCCATGCATTGTTGGTGCTACAGAGGAACAACAATGTGCTCATTAATTAAACAAAGTGAAAGTAGAATTTATGTGATTTTAATTGTTCAGCATTGTGAGTGTGTAAGAGAGATAGGGTGAAGAATATGGTGGTGAGTAGAGGTACTTGAGCAACAGGGATGAGGCTTGAACGAGTTGAATGAAAGGACTTGGTACTGCATTATACAATATTCATGTTTTTGTCTAATGTATTATCCTCTATTTTCAATTTGAAAATTGTATGAAAGGAATAACAATGGCTAGAGAAGGTAGTTTCCTGCATTCATAAGAGGTTGGTGCCTCTTGGAAAGTTGTATCTTTCTATTTGAAGGGTATTGGGGCCTAGTGTGAATGGGTGCTCACAAAAAAATCATGCAATAAGTGGGTGCTTAAATTACATCATAATAAAAAACATATTAGTGGCTTTCTCACACTCATTTTTACATAAAAATACCTTTGTCATTTTGTGTGTATGTTGTTCAGTTGACTTATTTGAATGTCTTATATTTCAATTCATGTTTATTGTAGTATGAATGTTCTCTCAAATAACTAACAATAGTGAAAATAATTGAAGGTTTGCAATTAATGTTTTATGAATGCAACTATTAATGATTCACCCCTCCTGTGAGTAATTCCTTATTACAATCATTCTTATTAGAGAAAAGTTCCTTCACGAATATTCTAACCACTCAAAGGTAAATTCATGAAGAATATGTCTAGGCAAGAGAGTCAAGGTACCTACCCAAGCAAGATACCACTCTTTCATGGTACAAACTATGCCTTATTGAAAGTTGAGTTGGAAGCTTATCTTATGTCCCTAAGAGTAGATGTTTACAGTTCTATTCTAGTATATTATGATGTCCCTAATGTCCCTCGCACTAACGTTGATGGTAAAAACCTATAAGGAAATATTGATAAAACCAAGACATTCATTCTTTTTGTGCTAGTGATTCTTAAGTCATAAAAATTATGTACTGGAAGTCTGCTAATGAAGTATGGGTCAATCTCAATCAAAGTCATGAAGGAGATGATAGAGTTAGAAAGGAAAAACATCAAACCTTAAAAATGAGTTTTGAAATATTAAAAATACATACAGAAGAAGAAACCGTGGAAGAATAATTTCTCAGAATTGATGAAGTAACCAATATGATTAGAGGAGTGTGTGAAGTTTTGAAAAAATATATCATTGTTCAAAAGGTCTTGAGATCTCTACCCATGAGATTTAATTCGAAAGTGTATGAAATTAAAAACATGTCTCATTTATAGAATATCACATCGATGAGTTGTTTGGTATTCTCATGACCTATTAAACCATCATCTTCTAAATATTCCTCTGTGTATGCATCATCGGTGAATGGATCCATGTGCATAAGAGTCACTAAATCTCTAATATTTCATGTTGGTGTCCTTGAAAACATGTTGGCTAACTTGTTTGTGTTACCCTTCTTATACTTAATCACCAAATTAAATTGCTACAAAAACCCCTTCCACTTGTAGTGCCTTGTCTGTTGTAGCTTATTATGGGCCTAAAGTTACTGTAACTACTCGTGACATGTGTGGATTATTATCTCCTTTCCTATTAGATAGTTCTTCCGCTTCTTCACACCTTGCACCATGGCATAGAGCTCCTTCTCATAGGTAGGGTAGTTAAGAACTCCTCAATGAAATAATTCAGAATGGTAGAAAATAGGCCTTCCTACTTGCATCAAGAAAACTCCCATAACATAACTAGTCAAATATGTATCGAGTTCAAAGGGCCATTGCAAGTTTGGTAATTCCAGAAATAGTGCTTCACATATCTTCTTCTTTAACTCATCAAAACGCTTCTAGTACCCTTTTCCCTGCTAGAATCTCTTGCCACTTATTTTTATGGCATGGCGTGGTGCTGATAGTGCTGAAAACAAGGCTATGAATCTCCCCAAGTGTTGTGGCGCTCCAGTGAAACTCATAACGTTAGTAACATTTGTAGTCACCAACCATTTCACGATGACCTCTATATTTGAAGGATCTGTCTTCAATTATCATCCACCAATCACAAATCCCAAATACATCAAGGAATCTTGCCCAAACACACACTTCCTAAGATTTTCTAGGAGCTCGTGCTTCTTCAATGTTTCCAGCACGTGCATCAACTCTTAATTATTCTCCTCCCATGTAGGACTATATACCATTATATCATCCAAATAGAAAATAACAAATGAATCTATAAAATGGCATAATACATCATTCATTAATGTCATAAATTTAGTTATTGCATTATAGAGGATGAATGGCATAACTAACAACTCATACAAACCTTGCCTCTTTTTGAAGCTGGTCTTCCATGTATCTTCTTCTTTGACTAGAATCTAGTGATATCAAGACTTTGAGTCTAACTTAGTGAAATAATTTGTTTGTTGCAATTGATCTAGCAAATCATCTATCTAGGGCATGGGGTATCTCTTACTGAGCATGATTTTATTCAATGCCCTATAATCTATACATATGTGTGAGGTCCCATTCTTCTTTGGCACAATGATGATGGGTGACCCACACACCTTGTTCCAACAATTGTTACAACTATTTCTTCACCTCACTTATTTCTATAGCATAGTTCATGTACAACCCAATATTTGGCAATGGGGAGTCTAAAAATAGCTAGATCTCATGCTCCACTTCTCTCTCAGGATGTATCCCTTTAGGCTCTACGAACACATCCTTATATTCCTATAACAGCTCCCCCAATTGTTGTTTTCTTTTTCTTAGTACACCGCTCTAAGGATGCCTTACCTCTTATTGACTCATCTATAGACTAATTTTCTCTTAAAGGCAATAAAACATACTTCTTGCTCGATCTAATCAATTCATTGGCTTGGTAGCCACTTACAAGTGAAACTTTTTTCTTTTATTTATGCACGTTGATGATGAACGATATTTCATCCTTGATGAGATGTTACTAGTTAAATATCGTCATGAATATAGCATCACACATGTAGATGTGTGGACTGTAAAACACAACTCCACATACATCAAGGGGAACCACATATAGATCTACCTCATCAATAAAATAAACACTGATAACAAATGTAAGTTTACACTAATTTTTTACCTTAAGTTGTGCATCCTTATGTACCCATCCCAATGGATATGGGTTCAGATGATCACTCCATCCCTAACATCTTGTCTAGATCTGCTGCAATATATTTTCCTGCAATCCTGAGTCAAACTGGTTATCAATCTTCATATTGTTTACCCATATCTTTACATGGAAGAGTTTAGTCATTTCTTTCTCTTCGTGTTGTTGAAGGATACCCAGATTCACCTCCTTCTGAACTAATTTATAGGCGATCTTCTCATCCATGTCTAAGCTTTTTTCAACTTGGTTGTGTGAATTAATGGTCATGATATTCTTCTTCTTATTATCTTTCTTTGTGTTCTTTGAATTTAGCTCTCAATGCAACTTCCAAAACCTCTGCTCTGTATCACCATCATCGTTGTAGTGGTTACTAGTATTTTTGCACTCACCTGCTATGGCTACCATATTTTTATCCTTTCCGAGTTTTTGTTTCTTATTCCCATCCTTATAAGCGTCTTGTTTCTCTTTTTTCTTTGATCCACTAGATTTCGCTCTTTCAGACCTATGTTCTCGAGGTGTTGTGCCTATACATAAGTATCATCCAACATTTTGGGCTTGAACAACATCACTTGCTCACGGACATTGTGGTGCATAATCGTCAAATACTTGAAGAGTACAACTTGGTCCTTTAGAAAGATACACAACATTATAGTCATGTTTGTGAATTCTGAGTACTCCTAAATGCTTTGGCATATATTTTGCCTCAAATGTGATTCGTGCCAAAGCACGTGAAAGTATACTCCAAGAGATGAAATGCCGTTGCAACCTAAAATGATTTTTGAGCCATTTGACAAGTGGGTTATGGACTTTGTTGGAATTTATTGATGGTCAACCCAAGAAAAACAAGTATATCATTATGTGCATTAACTATCTGGGTAAGTTCACTAAAACTAAGGGAATTAAGGCAGCAACAGAGGAGAGGGTGGTTGAGTTCTTAACGGAGAATGTATTTCACAAATTTGGGTACCCTAGAGAACTGGTTAATGATCAAGGCATTTTACCTCCAACATGATTGAAGACCTGTTAAGCGAGCATAAGGTCAACCATAGAACCTACACTCCCTATCGCCTAAAAGCTAATGAGAAAACTAAGGTCACCAACAAAGTGCTAGAGGGCATCGTGACCAAAGTGGTTAGCAACAACATGAAATATTGGGTATATAAAGTAGTTAAAGCCACCTCGACCTGTAATACCACCTAGAGGACCACCACTGGATTCACACCATAGGATTTCTTCTATAGGAAAAAGGCTCTATTGTCCATTGGATTTGAGTATAGCACATTGAGGATGGCAGCCCAACTAGATCTAGATCTCAACAATGCAAGAAAGAGAGATTACTCCAGTTGAATGGCTTAGATGAGCTCACATAGAGGTAACTCAAATTTAGAGAAATATCTAGCATGATAGGAACATCAAATATAAGTAATTTTAAGAAGGTGATTAGGCCTTATTATATGATTCTAGATATAAATACTTTAAGGGAAATTTAAGGAAAATATGGTTAGTGCCTTATGTCATAAATAGATGTCATGATAATGGTTTAGTGAAAATGAGAACCATAGATGTAGCGACCATCCCTTTACTTGTTTATGGGCACATAACGAATATTTAAAAGAGACCATTGTCAAGGCAAGAGTTCATTGATGGTATCAATAAAATCGTGATGGTCGTGGAACAAGTTTTAGCTCCTCCCTCAGCAAGTGAGTGAGAAAAGAAAAATGAAAAATAAGGATTGAGGTGAAAGCATCCATTAGGGACCTAAGTCCCATTATCATGTTGAATACCTTTGGTGGCAGCCCAATTGTGTCCAAAACAAAAGGGAAAAAGAGAAATAAAAATATATCTAGGTGAAAACCTCTCTTGAGGCGCCAAGGGCAAGCAACTAGAATGAAAACCTCTTGGAGGCACACTATATTATCTCATCGGAATTATATGAATAGGTTGTTTTTTTAATTATAATTATGAAATTAACTATTAAATAATGAATACAATTAACTTGAATTTATTTATTTATATCTCATATCTTATTATTTATTAAAATTTATAATTTACTTCGATTATGAATAAAAAATTATTGAATTATAAAAATCAATTTTTTTAATAAGTTATTAAACTATAAAATGAATATGAATAAATGTAAATTATTGATAATAATAATATATTATGTTATTAATAATGGTATGGAGAGAGATCTTCATTTGAGCACAATAGATATGTAATGTTTGATATTTTTGCCTCTAAATTACATTAAAAAATAAACAAATAAATAAGTTAAATAACAAGAGTAATGTGATGTAATGTAAAGTATTAAATTAGGTCAAAATAAATTAAAATAATAATAATAAATATAACAATGTCTGAAGGTACTAAATACCTATGATATTTATATGGAATATAGGTTATTTAAAGGGGCAAATTAAATCAACCTAGATCAATCTTAATGATGGAGCTATCACGCACTCAAAGCTATGGAATTTCTTGTAATCTAAGCAAAAATTTTGTTTAAATTATACTTTTAAATAGATTATATTCCATATGAATACCATGACATCTCAATACCGTGGGTCATTGTTGATTATTATTTTATTTTTATAGGGTTATTTTTACTTTACTTTTATGTAATTTGGCTTAGTCAAAATAAACATTACATTGCAACATCTCTACTATACTCACTTGGAGAGTACCTTTTAGGGACATTAATATATTTATCTTAGTTTTAAGAGTAAGTATTTTACCCTCCATCTCTCAGGTGGCCTCCTCCTAGTAGAAGTGCTTCCATTGCATTTTAATGTAGGTAATGACTCTAGCATAATTTCTCTATGATCTAATACTTGTAGTGGTTCAACCTACAACTCTCCTCTTCATTCCACTTGTAGAATGTTTTAATCAATGAGGTGAAAACTATCATGAACATACATTTCCAATAAAGAGACATGTAAAACAATATTCACTTTCATATGGCTTGGTAGCGCAAGGAGGTAGGTCACCAAGGCAACTCCATTTAATATATCTAATTGTGGACAAAACCTTGGCACCAACTTAGCACAAGATCCTAATCTAAATGCACTCTTTTTTGGTTTTACTTGCATCTATAAATGTTGTCCCACTTTTTATTCTTTATACATTATCTTCTTATTTGCATATCCTTTCTAGCTATCCTAGCCATGTTGGACAATTGATATTGTCTGAAACTTTGGTGGCACTTGGAAAGTTGGCATTAGATTGTCAACCATACTATCATTGAGATTGGATGCACCAAATATCGGCACAAAGAGGACCCCATGGGATTGCTAAGCCTACTCCCAAGAGTGAGAAACTTTGTTAATCGTGAGAAAAGTGAATGTAATAGGAAGTAAGCGAAAAGACAAACATCTCATTCTCTCACTGTCTCTTAATTGCTAGTGATAACATCATAGACCCCAAAGTGACATATAATCTCTCTAAGAGGAGCTTGAAATAATTTCTTTATGTGTTTAAGGAAGTGTCAAGATAAAAGTGTTGGGCTTGGGAGATCTGAGCTTAGTGTCAAACCTTTTTCATTTCTCGTAGAAATGATACCAATGGTGGAGATGAATTAAGAGAGTAACTTGGCCGATGAAGGGGTTAAAATTTAGGGGCTTGGTACCGAAAGGCCTAGCGAGTGCTCACAACATATGGTCCCATGCCCATAAAAAAACTAAGGCTCCTAGTAAAAGGAGCTAAAGGGCGAAGTCCACAGAATTGATAGTAGTGCTCAGGGAAAGCCTTTAGGATTTAGATAAATGACTTGACATATGGGAATTAAGAATGGAAGTAAATACAATTGCTCAGAGCACTCATTCAAGGTAGTGAAGGACCACTATGCATAGGAGCAATTTAATGTAGCCCATTGTGAAACACTCTTGGTCATCCCTAAGCTTCATTGAAGACTATCATGAATTAAATGAAAATGAGTGTTTGTCACATTATTCTCCTCTTCTCCTATGCGCCTTGAAGAGGAAAAAAGAAGAGTCATGTTGTGAGTAGATGTAGTTATTAATGGAGGAGCTATTTGATTCAATAGTTTGAGTATGACTTAATTCTCAACATATAAAACAATCCACAACCCTTTCTTTGCATTAACTCTTCTCCCATGTCTGAGTATAGTATGGCAAGCCATGCATTGCTAGTGCTACAGAGGAACAACAATGTGGTGAGTAATTAAACAAAGGAAGTGAAAGTAGAATTTGTGTGATTTTAATTGTTCAACATTGTGAGTGTGTAAGAGAGATAGGATGAAGAATATGGTGGTGAGTAGAAGTAGTTGAGTAACAAGGATTAGCCTTCAAAGGAGAGTTGTAGAGCTGAATGGAAGGACTTGGTACTGCATTATACAATATATATGTTTTTGTCTAAATGTATTATCCTCTATTTTCAAATTGAAAATTGTATGAAAGGAAGAACAATGGCTAGAGAAGGTAGTTTCCTATAGTCATAAGAGGATGGTGCCTCTTGGAAAGTTGTATCTTTCTATTTGAACGGTACTGGGGCCTCCTGTGAAAAAATTCATGTAATTAAGTGGGTGCTGAAATTACATCATAATAAAAAAGCATATTAGTGGCTTTCTCACACTCATTTTCACATAAAAATACGTGTCTCATTTTGTGTGTATGTTGTTCAGTTACCATATTTGAATATCTTATATTTCTATTCATGTTTATTGTAGTATGAATGCTCTCTCAAATAACTAACAATAGCGAAAATAATTGAAGGTTTGCACTTAATGTTTTATGAATTCCACTATTAATGATTCAGCAAGAGTTTGAGTAATTCCTTATTATAATAATTGTTATTAGAAAAAAGTTCCTTCATGAACATTCTAACCACTCAAAGGTAGATTCATGAAGAATATGTCTTGTCAAGAGAGTCAAGGTACCTACCCAAGCAAGATACCACTCTTTCATGTTACAAACTATGCCTTATGGAAAGTTGAGTTGGAAGCTTATCTTATGTCCTCGAGAGTAGATGTTTACAGTGCTATTTTAGTAGATTATGATGTCCCTAATGTCCCTAGCACTAATGTTGAGAGAAAAAGCCTGTATGAAAATAATGCTAAAACCAAGAATTTCATTCTCTTTGTGCTTAGTGAGTCTGAAATGATAAAAATTATGTACTAAAAGTCTGCTAATGAAGTATGGGTCAATCTCAATCAAAGTCATGAAGGAGATGATAGAGTTAAAAAGGCAAAACTTCAAACCTTAAAAATGAGTTTTGAAATCTTAAGAATACATAGAGAATAATGTGTGGAAGAATAATTTATCAAAATTGATGAAGCAACCAATATGATTAGAGGAGTCTCTCAAATTTTTAAAAAATATATCGTTGTTCAAAATGCCTTAAGATCTCTACCCATGAGATTTAATGTGAAAATGTATGACAATAAAAACATGTCTCATTTATAGAATATCACATGGATGAGTTTTTTGGTACTCTCATGACCTATTAAACTATCATCTTCTAAACATTCATCTCTATATGCATCATCGGTGAATGGATATATGTGAATAAGAGTCCCTAAAGCTGTAATCTTTGATGTTGGTGGCCTTGTAGTCACCAACCATTTCCTGATGACCTCCATATTTGAAGGATCTATCTTTAATTCTGTTCAACAAATCAAAAATCCCAAATACATCAAGGACTCTTGTGCAAACTCACACTTCTTCAGATTTTCTAGGAGCTCGTGCTTCTTCAATATTTATAGCACCTACATCAAATGTTAATTATCCTTATCATCCAAATAAACAATAACAAATGAATCTATAAAATGTCCTAATACATAATTCATTAATGTCATTAATTTAGTTGTTGAATTATAGAGGATAAATGGCATAACTAACAACTCATACAAACCTTGCTTGTTTTTGAAGTTGGTCTTCCATGTATCTTCTTCTTTCACTAGAATCTGGTGATATGGAGACTTTGAGTCTAGCTTAGTGAAATAATTTGTTTGTTGCAACTGATCTAGCAAATCGTCTATCTAGGGCATGGGGTATCTCTTATTGAGCATGATTTTATTCAATGTTGTTTAATCTATACACATGTGTGAGGTCCCATTCTTCTTTGGCACAATGATGAAGGGTGACCCACATGATGATCTACTCAGTCGAATAACACCCTGTTCCAATTGTTGTTGCAACTATTTCTTCACCTCACTTGTTTCTATATCATACTTCATATACAACCCAATATTTGGCAATGGGGAGTCTGAAAATAGCTAGATCTCATGCTCCACATCTCTATTAGGATGTATCCCTTTAGGCTCTAGGAACCGATCCTTGTATTCCTATAACAACTCCCCAATTGTTGTCTTCTTTTTCTCAGTACACCCCTCTAATTATGCCTTACCTCTTATTGACTCATCTATAGGCATAGATTTTGCGTGAAATGTGATTGGTGCCGAAGGATGGGAAAGCGTACTCGAAGAGATGAAATTCCTTTGCAATCTGAAATGATTTTTGAGCCATTTGACAAGTGGGGAACGAAATTTTTTGGAACTACTCACGCTCCAACAAGAAAAAAAAGTATATCATTATGTGCATTAACTATCTAGGTAAGTGCACTGAAACTAAGGAAATTAAGGCAACAACAGAGGAGAGGGTGGTTGAGTCCTTAAGGGAGAGTGTATTTCACAAATTTGGGTACCCTAGAGAACTGGTCATTGATCAAGGCATTTTACCTCCAACATGATTGAAGACGTGTTAAGCCAACATAAGATCAAGCATAGAACCTACACTCCCTATCACACAGAAGCTAATGAGAAAATGGAGGTCACCAAAAGAGTGCTCGAGAGCATTGTGACTAAAGTGGTTAGCAACAACATGAGATATTAGGTAGATAAAGTAATTAAAGCCACCTGAGCCTATAATACCACCTGGAAGACCACCACTGGATTCACACCCTAGGAAAAAGGTGCTATTGTCCATTGAATTTGAGTATAGCACATTGAGGATGGTAGCCCAACTAGATCTAGATCTCAGCAATGCAAAAAAAGAGATATTACTTGAGTTGAATGGCTTAGATGAGCTCAAAACACAGGCCCTCCTATACATAGAGGTAACTCAAATTCAGAGGAATATCTAGCACGATAGGAATATCAAAGATAAATAATTTGAAGAAGGTGATTAAGCCTTATTGTATGATTCCAAATATAGATATATGATTCATGATAATGGTTCAGTGCAAATGAGAACCATAGATGCAGAGGCCATTCCTTTACATGTTAATGGGCACATAACGAATATTTACAAGAGAACATGGTCAAGGCAAGAGTTCATTGACGGTATCAATAAAATAGTGATGGTGGTGGAGCAAGTTTTAGCTCTTGCCTTAGAAAGTCACTAAGAAAAGAATAATGAAAAATAGGGACCCCGGTGAAAGCCTCCATTAGTCACCTCAGTCCCACTATCAGGTTGAACACCTCTGGTAGTGGCCCAATGGTGTCCAAAATAAAAAGGAAAAAAAAGAAATAAAAATATATCTAGGTGAAAACCTCTCTTGAGGTGCCAAGGGCAAGCAACTAGAATGAAAACCTCTTGGAGGCACACTAACTGTTTTCAAAAAAAAAAATGAAAAGGAAAAAGAGAAAACAAAAATCATGAAAAATTGTTTCCAGGTCAGTAGGAGGACAATCAGAGAGTAAAGGAGAATAAAAGACGGACCTATTCCACCCATATTTGTATTTCCCCATTCATTATCCTTCATCATTCCACCATTCCTTCCATTTTTTTCACTCACTTGCCTTAATTTGCAAGGGTAATATGTTTTCTACATGATTCCGTTTAAACCTGATGGATTCCCTGTAAACCTATAGGATCCCCTAAAAACCTACAAAATGATCTTGTAGGAATTATAGTGGCTTCAGAATCCTAGAGTGAGTAACCCTAGGGCTAGGAAATGACCTTCGCATGTCCAAAAATAAAAAACCCTACATCAAAAATTCATTACCATACCACTCTCCACCATAATCGCCCCTGCATCCATCAGAAATAACAATCAATTTTCAAAACATTCACTGTCTTGAAGAGAAAACACAGAGAAAAGATGAAACAAAGAGCAGAGGAGGGCAGCACCTGAGTGTATTTCTCATTATTCACGCTTCTAGGCCTCCTCTCTATCCATGTCATCATCCTCAAGTCCCAACAATGGAAATGATTAAAATCTTTGAGGGAGAAGTAACTACAACACATCCTGTAGGAAATCATGTAGCTACCTATCCCACAGAATAAAATTCATATGTTGAGGCAAGCTTCCAACATGAAGATCCAAGGGTAGAAGAAGCTCAAGAGTAGTTTCAGCACATTCATCTTGAACACCAAGTACCTGCACATAAAGGAAATCAACAAGGAGTGAGAAATAAGATGCAACCGACACACAACAAGCACATCATGTCCTCAAAAAATTGCAGCAAGGTATTAGCACCGTATGCAAGTATCTTACTTCACTCTCTCATTTGCATAATTTAATTAAACTATGTAAAGATTGTGCACGAGTTGGTTTATAAGTGAAAGGTGGATAGTTAACGTGGCCAACTTCTTTCAGTCAATGAGGACAAAAAAGTTAGTCCCCACACATGTGGCAACTGTCAAGTCAAAGAGAAAAGAATGACATCAGAAGTAGTTGAGCTATAGATGCCGAAAGTGGGAGTTGATTATGAGGAGAGGGGAATGATGATGTGGTAATGGGGACCAATGGTCCAAAAATGAAAAAAAAACATACCTCAGGTACTAGCAAACCACCTCACTAAACTCGACAATAAGAGGAAATAAACGTTTATCCTCATGAACTCATGCATTCATATTCTTGAGGATCACTCTAGAAAATTCGCTCTTGTACCAAGAAACCTACGGAAGAGAAAAAGACCATCTTGATCGTGCGTAGGATTTCCTATAAGATCACATAGGGAATCCTACATGACAGAATCAAGCAGCCTACAGAATTGGGAGTGAGCAGTTTCGTAGAAGGAAACATAGAGGTTGGCTACAAAAAGCACCATAAGGAGGTAGGCTCTACATTTCCTTCCATTTTTCCATGTGAAATGAATATAAATATCTCCCAATTTGATTGAATTTGATAGTTGTGTAAGAAAATAGTTCCACAAGTATTGTAGTCCCATTTCCTCCTTCATTAAAATTTGTATCATACATCTCTTCTCGTCAAAGTTCATGACATAAAATCATAGGGGGATTTAATAAAAGGAAGCCCATCAACACTATGAGGATTCACCAACACCGTCCTCTGGTAGAAATCTTCCCTAGGCATAATTGGATGCGGTATTTTGAGAAATTAAGAGGGTATGATGATGAAGTAGCCCGAGATTTTGCTCTCTCCATCATTACGCTAACAAGAACCCATGTCACTGTTGTGCTGAGGGGCCCCTCCATATAGTTCTCCCCTAAACTGATAACCAGAATTACCACACTTCCCCTAGGGGTGCATTGGAGAAAGGAAGACAAGGGTAATAGCCAAACTACCAAAAGGAAATTCTTTTTATTGGGAGAGAAGCAAATTGAACACAAGAATGGAGTAAGGAGAACAAGCCTACCATACCCGTGGAATGAGGTAAGCTACCACCTTATAAAATACATATCATGTGAAGGTAGGTATAGTGTGGTTTATGGCTATCACATTATGGTGCTTGAAGAATTAAGGTTTGGAGTAAAAACACCTCCTCACATTTGCTTAGTGTACCATACTTCCTTTTGCAATCACTGATAGATACAAGCATAAAGGTGTAGGAAGGAAAGTACCAATAGTTTGCCCACCATGGGTTAATTAGAATTATATAAAAGATGCCTTCCAAAACCTCACAATTCCTATCCAATGGGAAATTTTTAGAGACATGTGGACAAATGAGGATATCAAAGCCATCACATATGATATTAGCCCTACTGTGAGTGAAAAAGACAGAGAAGAGTCTAAAATAGTTGGAGAAGCAGAGAAGGATGAATAGGATATAGATGAGGATGAAGAGGAATAGAAAGAGAAAGAAGGTGATGTAGAAATAGAGGAAGATGTTAAGGAGGACATTAATAAACAAGATGAGCATCTCGAAGGAGAGGAAGAGGGGAATACAAAGCTGAGAATCGAAATGGAAATGTAGAGGAAAAAGACAAGGAGGAATCACATAGGGTGTCTCTAGAACCCACTCAGAAAGAGACAACAATTGCCCTCAATGCCCTCAGCACCCGTATCAAATAAGAAGGAAAACAACAGAGGCAAACCCCCTTATACTTTAGAACAAGAAAAGTCCAAACTCCAAGCAAGGTTCAGGATAAGGCAGGGAAAACCCCAAACTCCAACAAAGGTTCCCATTTCTATTGAGGACTCACCTAAATAGCAGGGGAAGATGGATCCTCTTATAAAAACTCAATAACTAGGATACTCAGCACAAACCTCAACTAAGCCTATAACTAGATCGACCTGATCTAAAGGAAAATACATCCTACAAGAGATAGAGTGGGACCTACAAGAGGTAGAGGTAGTCCTACAAGAAACTTTGTTGAACCTACAGGAAACTTAAGAATTGGATGAGGAAGGAAGTAAGCACCTAGAAGCAAGGAGAGAAGACCCACAACTAAGGGAACCTAGTGCTCAACCTAACCTTGACTCCTACTACAGATTTATTGAGAGGGGGAGGGTCTCTCCAAAAATATTTTCCATTCCATTATTCTTTGATATTGAGGAAGAAAGAGACAAAACACATAGATGGATGTACATTACCAAGTTGAAGGGAGTGCAGGACATTGGCCACATGGAGGAAAAGCTCAAGGAGATGGGTAGAAAACTAGGTAGCTAGAGGGACATTAAGGCCATAATGAAAATGCATGGTTCAAAGGACAGATACAAGAAATAAAGAATAATTCGTTATCCATGGCCACTCTATCTTTGGAATCCATCCAGTGCATGATGCCAACTAAGTCCTATGTATTGTACCTTAAGGAACAATGGCTATTGTTCTAAATCAAGACCCTTGCATAGACATGCACGATGCCATACTAAGATTATAGATATTTCATTGATCTCTGTGACAAAATTACATTAGAGTATATGGATAAGATGTCTAAGCTCTAGTTGCATAACATGGCTTTAACATATATGAATGTATGAGACCCTAATCAAAAGTTGGGGGATTTACAGTTGGTGGGTTTGGCATCATGGATGACCATGAGGAAGCAAAGGCTATAGAAATGAAGAATATAATGGCAATGGAAAAAACTGTGCCTCTCATGATAAGAGATAATTAGTCCAGTCCAATAGATGTCATTAGAACATATAATTTAATTGCAAAGGATCCTCAACTTGCATCTAGGTATCTTCCTGGCCCAAAGCAAGCAATTACAGATTTTGGGGATATGTTCAGACTATTAGGGGATGATAGCATGCAATATTTCCAAAGGAGATGGAATACTTTGCCATATAATTTGAAAATCAGAGAGTACAATTCTCCTCAAAGGATTAGAGAAGCATTGAACATGACACCCATGTACAAACAAACCATCCAAAGGCACAAACTCAATTGGATTGTCTTGAGACTCAGCCCACCACTTCTCTTTGGAATGTTAGAAGGAGAGAAGGAAGAGGAAGAGAGAAAGTAGTGGGAGGAGATAGAAAGGAAGGGAGGATTCTATGCACAAGAAGAGGAAACCACAAAATAAACATGGGATGTCAGGGAGGCCACTAGAGCTATGAAAGACATGGATATTGATTGAGTTGCTTAGAGGGTGAGAAACACCTTTAATATGGGGGTCATGATTAACCTCATTGTTGGGTAACTATATGGACCTTAAGCCACCTCCTAGCTTAGTCAAATCAACTCTTTTCACAATTTATTACATGTTTTGATTATATTTTGTTTAATGACATGAGTTAAAGTGTGATGTTATGCCTAGTGGACTAATATGCATTGGATGTAGGTTTGAAAGAGAAAATCGAGGAATTTTGGCAAGATTAAGGTTTGTAGCCTAAATGGGACAAGGAAGAGAGATTGTAGGAGTTAAATACTCCTCATTTACTCCTCCCTCATCTAAATATTCCTCGATTAATCACACCAACTTAGTGTACAAGCAGCCAAGTCATGAAGATCAAAAGTCAGTCGAGCAAGTGATAGTCAAAGACTTAGTTGATCTCGAGTTTGGGAGTCGAGCCTCCCTAGATTTAAGGAAAGTCATTGGGGTCTTCAATTTTATAAGAAATAGGCCCAGAGCCTCACAAGGATTCGAATTTTTTTTTTAAAAACAATGGTTATTTTTGAGCTCTAGACTTGTGGAAGACATTGCTATGGAATTTTCTGTTTTGTTAATGAGATTTAATTTTTTTATATTCAAGTATTGATTTAACTCACATGGATGAAGCTCTTTGGTTAGGGCTCAACCCCAGAAGGAAAGGATACTCTTATTGTATCTATATTCTTAGATTGGTTTCATAGATTCATGATTAAACTGTTCTTAGAAGTACTTCATTGTAGGCAATGTAGATTTGATTAATTTTTTATTAGTTTGTTTCCATTTGTTCTCTACTTCACTATAAGGCTACAAGGGGAAAAAAGAATCACAAAGATGCTACTAGGTGTCTTAATCTCACCTCTTCCTTCAAGGATCACGATTTGAGGAAAGGACCCCTATGTAGCCCCAAAAAGGCACATTTCTATTTTCTATACTTGAACTAGAATTTGATAAGTTTGAAAGTATAGGAATTAACTACCATATCTTCCATCTCTAGTATTACAATAGATATCATCAATAATTCCATTTCATTTTGAAATTTTCCTCATGCATGAAATACAGAGTTAGCTCATTAAACATTGTTTTTATAGCTCATTATAATTCTTCTTGTTTACATGATTGCTTGGAAAATAACAATGTTTGATGTAGAGAAAATGTTTCATTAGTAGAGAGATATCCCATAGCGAGAAACCACTTTCCAACTTAATCCATCCATAATCATTCCTTGCTTCCAACAAGACCTTCACCAATTTCATCATTTTACATAGAAACTCCTCCAAGCATGTTGAGGAAACCCATCTCCTTGCCTTGGTTTTGAGTTATGAGTGACCCTAGGAATTTTCTCACTCCATTACACCTATCATCCACCTTCCCTAAGCCTTCAATAACCTCTAGCACCAATCATTCTCCTCTCTGCTATATCTTGAAGAAATACAGGGAATCATGTAGGTTTTTAGTACATCGAGTAGGTTTTCCTGTAGTTGCCTCTTTTGAGGAAAAAATTTAGCACAAAAATGTAGGAAGCAACACAAGGATACCTCAGGGTCTCCCAAACATCCCAACCATTCTCCAACATCCATAATCCTCCTATCATATCATCAAAAGAGATTAGGGTTCACAGTTGATTTTTCATAAAAATAATAAAAAGGAAGCAACAAATATATTCAGTCTTTTACATGCACAATAGTGGTGTTTGATGTTTTGAAATTCCATGCTTAGGACAATAGCATTTCATACATGTTAGCTTGGCATTCTTGTAAAGCATAGTTTCTCATCAGTTTGTTATCGAATGGTGTTTTTTTAGCATAGTATTTAAGTCATTTTCCTTATTACAATAGGCAAGATTTCTCTTAGAGTAGATTCCTCTTTCTTTGATTAGTAATCAAGATTTTTCTAAATCCATGGAAGTCTGACCTGAAAACAATAGTGCTCTCTTGCCACCTGAACAATAACAAAAGGTAGAAATATCAATTTCACTTGTGTATACAACACTCTCACCTCGAAGTTTGTACAAACCCTAGGTTGATAAAGTAAATCCAGTAGCTCCATGAGTTGGATCTTTCTTGCTGCAATACTTGGTCTCATCAAAAGGTAAGGCCAAAGTTGATGCCCCAAAACAGAAGCCTCCTAGATCTTCTGTTGATGATGATTCTGGAAGAAGGCAGAATTATCCTTGCCTCATCTGTGAGGAGGATCATTAGACTAAGGATTGTCCCTGATGATCTGATGTTAATCACATGCTGAAAGAGACTCTCGCTGTCCTAAAAGAACCCTTTCCATAGCAATCTATTTTTTTCTTTGCAAACACGGTTTGGATATGTCATCAAGTCATTACATTGGTTTTGTTGATGGTGCTTATTGTACCACGCATAACCTCTCTTCAACAACATGGGTACTCTATGACCCTAATGAGGAGCTCATTAACTTACAAGGTATCTTGCTTTTTTGAAGAACCAATAATATTTTTGAATAAAGTGGAGTTTTTGAACTCTTGTGAGAAGGAGTTTCTCTTTGAATTAGGGATATATTTGTCAAGTTGGATTCACAAAAAGTTGTGTTACAATTAAGCAATCATTACTTAGTAAGAAATCCATAAATATTGCATATGTATCTATGTGTTACATTGCTGGAAATAAATTTTGATTACATTACATATCAACATATTCCACATAATTTAAATACATTTAGTGATGCATTGGCAAATTTTTTCCTTGATAGACATTTACATCATTTGTAAAAATTGAATCATGTTATAAACGCATAAGTAGAAATAAAAATTGCATATATATATATCACATCTTCCTCAATGTTTACAAAAAAATGTCAAAAAATAGAGTGTTCTCAAACATTTGGCTTTAAAACCCTACAGAATGTGTAAAAGAGTAGATAAACTATGAAAACTGCATGGTGCTCATGATAGCACGAGACCGCTCTGATCACTTGGCCTAGCAATCAACGTAGTCTCACAAAGACTCTGAGAGTATGTCTATGCCAATCTAGTGGAGCATTGTTGATAGTGGCATAATCTGGAACCCCTCGAGTAATTGCCTCTAGATTGCACTCCATATTTCCTAAGGGGTGAGCCCCTTCCTCGTAGTCTTCACCCACTATCTTATGGGCAGCTCACCGTATTATTGGGAACACATCTCATAGTCTCTCTAGTCCCACATCTGTACATTTATCATAAGTTAAGTCTTATCTTACACTTTTATAAATGTCATTAAACGTGAAAAAAACAAAAAACAAGTTTTTACCTGGGTCGGTCCACTGTTCACCTAGTGGTAGAGGAAAATCTTCATCCCCTCTAAAATTTGTGTCAGACTAAGCATAGCCACCTACCACAAGCTCTTAGCATTCAAGCCAACTGAATAAATGTGGTGTATAATGCATATGTTGACCTATGCCTCCTCGAGGCATGATTTGGCTCCATCTCAGGAGCATCAGATCTCGTGGGGTAGGATGTGGTACTTATGCCCACTGATACTAAAAGAGGGGCACTCGCTCCAAGGTGAAGGTGACCAGTATAGAACTAGACCCAAATTGCTTCAGGTGTTTGTGCTTACCCTTGGTCAGTTGTTGCTTCATGTTCGCCTAGAGGCCTCTACACTAGTTGAAGATGGTGGGGGTCAAACATAAGATAGCATACAAGAATTGAGACTTGGTAGCCTCATGCACATATTATGTTCTAGATAAGCGTGCCATGGTGAACAAAATTATTGTAAGAATGAGGTTGTTGGTGATTGCTGCAATCTTCACATTTCCTCCGTTGGTTATCTCGGCACCAAGACAATATCTCTAAACTAGACTCCTGGTACTCTGAATTCCTTAGCGAGATCCAAACACTTGAATTGCTTCTCTTTGGCACGATAATCGAGTGATGAAATAGATGCCCATATCCTCCAGTTCCAGTTCTTGCTCTTTGATGATGAAGATACCTTGACCTACATCCCAAAGTCTGATTAGATAGGGTAGAAACTCCATATGAGCCCTCAACCATGTGGTCCTGAAGAATAGTGAACAAATTGATATGTTAAGAGTACAAAACAAGAAAAAAGGTGAAAATGTTACTTTTTCTAATTTCTATCCTAGATGTAGGAAGAAACATTCATTATGACAATGTTCTCTTGACAATAATATTTTTTTTTTATATGTGGAGAGGTTCATGCTACATAGGACTTCCCTTTAATATCAATACTGATGTTTATTTTCCAAAAAGAAGTTGGGACAAGTCAAACAAAACAACCTTGTTATGTTGTTCATAGAAGACCTTAGGAGCCTTGTCAAATAGGTATGGCACAATATCCTAATGGATAAATTTCTTGTTATGCACAACCACAAAGTGAGTGAAGCACCTCTCTACTATGGAAAACTTGGCCACGTGAGCCACAGAACTCATCCTCGTGAAAGGAATGGCAACGTTCTTATGGTAGAATAATGTGCCTTAACAATCAATTTATAATATCCAAGCCCAAATGTTTCAAGCTTATATAATAGCTCTTCTATATTTAAATGATGTCCAAGTTAGATCTCCTCAATTTCTATCTAATAAAATACCCCTTGCTGTCATTCAAGAATATAAAGAGGATAAATCTCTTTGAAGAGAAGGAAAATCCTCAATAAGGAATTACTCCTTGGAAGGAATATATTCATACACAAATAGATGAAAACAAAATGAAATCAATTCCTACAATTCGTATAGCTAAGAAATGATCTATTTCATTACAAAATCCTCCCTTTTTGAAGAGATTACAAACGGATGAAGGTATAGATAAGAAAATTGTTTTATGTGATTATAACATGTTAGATGAATTTGAAAATATTTGGATCAAATTCCATTGCCTCAACCTTTAAAAGAAATCCCTATTTTTCCAAAAGAAATAAAGGAGTTCTGTATTGAAAATCCTAGAATAAAATGAAAATAATTCTAAAGAGTGCAATTGAACAGAAATATTGAAAGCATTATGATGCAAAACAAAACATTGAAAAATACTTAAATCCCCTTAATCCAATTGTAAAGGTGCATACCAATGGAATTGAAATTCCAAACACTTTTATTGTATTATGTGAAAATATAAACATTATTTCAAAATAATAAGATGTTTGATTTAAGGCTTCTGTGGAAGTTTTTTGTAGTGGTGTGATCCGGATTGTCCATAGTTTTTTGTTCATTGTGTTGATGTTTCAAACCCCAAAGGGGGTCGATCGTCACGACAAATCAAAAAGATAGAATGATTTTTGGTATTAGTAGCCATTAAAGTAATTTGTTTTAATGGCTTCTGAAAGTGTTCATTTCAACCGAGGTCACACAATTTTCATTTCTCCTCACTAAAAATTATCTCATCATAATTCTATGAATAGGTTGTTTTTTTTTAATATAATTATGAAATAAATTATTAAATAATGAATACAATTAACTTGAATTTATTTATTTATATTTTATATTTTACTATTTATTAAAATTTATAATTTACACCACGGATGCGGGTGACAGCAGGGCACGAGGGATCGAGCCACATGGCTCGCATGTGACGCACCATGCGGATTAATTCCCTTAGTACCCCAGCCGTCAAAGGTTTAATATAGCGGGGTGGTAGCTCAGGGCATTCATTGCAGACATGGATGACGGGATGGCGGACTTCGAATGGCGTTCAGAACATTGGAGAAGTGTTATATATCTGGCCGGGGACTGCAACAAGCCATTGTATTCGGAAACTCACTGTCACGCTGGTGTATTGCTGCCGAGAGCTCCGCTACGGAGGAAAGCCTGTTGCTGGTCGAGGTGCACGCCATCACAGGCTGCCCTTTGGGTCGGCTCTCAGACCTTTGGCAGCGCCACAGTTAGCAGAGAATTGATCTCAGAGGTTCGGGAGGCGAACTCTAAAGGAGGGTGGGCGCTATCTGAGACATTGGCGGCCGATTCAAAGGCATACTCTGAAGACGGGAGGGTGCTGTCTGAGCCAAGGGTGGCCAATTCAAAGGCGAAGAAGGAGAACCGGGAAGCTCTGGGGAAGGCCACAGTGGAACACCAAGACAATTCGCCGGTGGTGGAGGAGATTGGGAAGTTGGGGCAACAATTTCTGGTTTTGGGGAGGTTTAGCAACCCGCTCCAGGCAAATTCAGGTGGGGAAGAACCGTCCATGGCGAGGCTTCGTAACCGGTAGCCCAGTAGGAGGGGTTCTGGTCGGGGATCGAGCCGGGGTCGTGGACATAGTGGAGCAGAAAGGGAGCACCACCATTGTTGCTGTTGCTACTGGAATCGTCAGGCAGGGGTTGCGCCACTTCATGTAGAGCAATATGTGGAAGTCAGCGGGGCAAACGTTGAGGGGCCAGCCCTCCCGGCATTCGGTTCTGTGGTCTTCACCCTGGGTAAGGCGGGGGACAATCAAGGAGTTCAGGCGCACGTCTCTATGCTCTTCACGCAAATCCCGGAAGAGGCGGGAGAGGAGACACCTCCAGGAAGGGAAGATCCTCCCCCGGAAAACCCTGGTCATGAAAATCCCTTGCCACCTTCACCAGGCGGGGCCACGACCTCAGGGAAGGCGGTCCCCTCTACCTCCCAGACAACAAAGGTTCCAGATGCCGCCAAATGGGCGGCCATGTGGGAGGGTATTCCTGAAGGGCAAGGGTGGTGCACAATTGAGTAGGAGAAACCTCCTGAGGACAAGTAACCCTCCACTGCGTGCTCCAGATCTAGTTCTGTTTTCATGTTGCTTCTGATATAGGTCCAGTCTTTTTAGTCATGGTTAACGCCACTGTGTTGGTTAGTAGCAGACCCCTGCGTGGGCGGAATCAGTTTTGTGCCTCAATTCTGTCATTTTGTCATTTTGGATCAGTTGTGTGCCTCAGTCGGCCTTTCAAAGGCCTCAGGTAATCATGATAAAGCTACCCCTGCGTGGGAGCTTATGGATCGGTCTGTTTCACCCATGGCACCTCTGGTGGCCAAGGAATTCTGTCAAGTCCAGCTACTCTGCATGTAATTTTCCACTTGTACATATAATAGAAATTTAGACAGTTTACCGAGAAAAAAAAAAATTATAATTTACAGTAAATGATGAATAAAAAATTATTAAATAATAAAAATCAAATTTTTTAATAAGTTATTAATTAAATGAATAATGAATAAATATAATAATTATGATAATAATATATATTATTTTAATAATAGAGTGTGGAGAGACGCTTTTTTTTAGCACATAGATAACGAATGTTTGAATTTTGCCTCTAAATTACATAAAAAAATAAACAAATAAATAAGTTAAATAACAAGAGTAATGTGATGTAATGTAAAGTTTTAAACTAGGTCAAAATAAAATAAAAATAATATTAATAAATATAATAATGTCTGAAGGTACGGAATACAGTTTATTTAAAGGGGCAAATTAAATCAACCTAGATCAATCTTAATGATGGAGCTATCACCTACTCAAAGGGATGAGATTTATTGGCATCCAAAGAGAAAGCTTGTTTAATTTACACTTTTAAATAGATTATATTCCATAGGAATACCATGACTTCTCAATACCATGGGTTATTGTTGATTATTATTTTATTTTTATAGGGTTATTTTTATTTTATTTTTATGTAATTTGGCTTAGTGAAAATAAACATTACATTGCAACATCTAAGTAAGAATTTTACCCTCCATCTCTTAGGTGACCTCCTCCTAAGAGAAGTGCTTCCATTGCAGTTTAATGTAGGTAATGACTCTAGCATAATTTCTCTATTATCTAATACTTGTAGTGGTTCAACCTACAACTCTTGTCTTGGCTGCACTTGCAGAAAATTTTAATCAATTTGGTGAAAACCATCATGGACATACATTTTCAATAAAGAGACATGTTAAACAATATTCACTTTCATATGGCTTGGTAGCACAAGGAGGTACGCCACCAAGGAAACTCCATTTAATATCTCTAATTGTGGACAAAAGCTTGGCACCAATTTAGCACAAGTTCCTAATCTAAATGCACTAGCTTTTGGTTTTACTTGCATGTATACATGTTCTCCCACTTTTTTGCATTATGCATTATCTTCTTATTTGCATATCCTTTCTAGCTATCCTAGGGATGTTGGACAATTCATATTGTTTGAAACTTTGGTGGCACTTGGAATGTTGGCATTTGATGTCAAACATCCTAGCATTGAGATGAGATGCAACAAATATTAGCACTTAAGCCATAATATGAAGTCTATGACAGGGAATGCACAAGGAGGACCCCATGGGATTGGTAAGCCTACTCTAAAGAGCCAGCAAGTTTGTTAATTGTGCTCAAAGTGAATGTGCTAGGAAGTAAGCCAAAGGACACATCAGTAAAACATCTCATCCTCCCACCGTCTCTTAATTGCTAATGATAACATCGTAGACCCGAGGTGACATATGATCTCTGTAAGAGGAGCTTGGAATAATTTCTTTATTGAGTTTAAGGAAGTGTCAAGATAAAAGTGTTGGGCTTGGGAGCTCTCACCTTAGTCCCAAGCCTTTTTCATTTCTCGTAGAAATGATACCAATGGTGGAGATGCATTAAGAGAGTAACCTGGCCGATGAAGGGTTTAAAATTTAGGGCCTTGGCACCTAAAGGCCTAGCGAGTGCTCACAACATGTGGTCTCATTACTTTAAAACAACTAAGGCGAGCTAAAGGGAAAAATCCACAAAACTGATAATGGTGCTAATGGAAAGCCTTTAGGATTTAGATAAATGAATTGACATATGGGAATTAAGAATGGAAGTAAATAAAATTGCTCAGAGCACTCATTCAAGGTAGTGAAGGACCATGACGCACAGGAGCAATTTAATGAAGACCTTTGTGAAGCACTATTGGTCACCCCTCAGCTTTATTGAAGGCTATAATGAGTTAAATGAAAATGAGTCTTTGTGGTATTATTCTCCTGTTCTCCTATGCCCCTTGAAGAAAAAAAACGAAGAGCCATGTTGTGAGTACATGTAGTTATTAATGGAGAAGCTATTTGATTCAATAGCTTGAATCTGACTTAATTCTCAACATATAAAACAATCCACAACCCTTTCTTTTCATTAACTCTTCTCCCATGTCTGAATATAGTATGGCAAGCCACGCATTGCTAGTGCTACAGAGGAGCAACAATGTGTTGAGTAATTAAACAAAGTGAAAATAGAATTTGTGTGATTTTAATTGTTCAGCATTCTGAGTGTGTAAGAGAGAGAGTGAAGAATATGGTGGTGAGTAGAGGTAGTTGAGCAACAACAATCACGCTTCAAAGGAGAGTTATAGAGCTGAATGAAAGGACTTGGTACTGCAATATACAATATTTATGTTTTTGTCTAAATGTATTATCCTCTATTTTCAATTTGAAAATTGTATGAAAGGAAGAACAATGAATAGAGAAGGTAGTTTCCTACATTCATAAGAGGTTGGTGCCTCTTGGAAAGTTGTATCTTTGTATTTGAAA
>APFE030751612.1:473-14682 GCA_000404065.3 Pinus taeda
TTTCATTTGTATCATCCAAGAATTGTTCATTTATGTAATGTAAAGGAGGTTGCCCCCTCGAAGACGCTGAATTCTAAGGCGTTGATCTATCTTTTGTATATTTTCTTGAGCTGGTTTCATAACACATTGGAATCGATGAAACAGAAATATGAGGAAAATAATGATGAGGAAAAATGAAATTTTTACTCCGATGAACAAGATATCAAAATGCAGTTAAAAATATGAATAGATAGTGATGTTCATTATTATTGACACTTTGCATCTATATCCAATTGTTTTATCCATAATTACTATTTATAACACATAATTCTGAAAAATATAACAAAAAGCTAATTACTCATCAGGTGTTCCATTTGAAAAGAAGTGCCCCTAATGACACTCTTCAGTGTTAATTACCATATGATTATGTTAGATGATTGAATTATATACATTTCTTACAATTTTAGCCCATAACCGTCTCGCAACTAAACTCTTGGTCGTGGGCTATATCAACGGGCATACATTATAACCGTCTCATCCGTGAACAGTGTGTATCGATGATATTAATGGCCACAATGGGCGCTGGAATTGTTGGTTGTTTGATGTTCTGCAAGATTAAAATAAAGAAATGATTCCAGACATTTGTGTCCAAGGGAGAATTTTATGAGAGGCGCAATCCTTTCCACAATAGTGGGAGAGGAATCACATTCTCATGTAAGAAAATATTTGTTGGTTTTGGTCGGCCTGCCAAGACACATTCTTGCTAAACTCACATTTTCAAGACAATGGAAGGAATTATTTTTATGTACTGTAATTGTAATTTTTTTGAGTTCTGTGTTTTTTTAAGTTTCCTTCAGGACAAAAAATATTATAATTTGGCGAAAGTCAAAAGAACTTTGAGCAGATAGATTCTCAAGAAGACAAGTAAGCTGGAGGCGTGTCTGTGAAGTCTGGCAAGTTCAAGTTCACTTTAGGTCATTTTTTGGTTATTTGTGCTAGAAAATGTTATTTATTTTGTTATCAATGTTGTAGGAGTTCATAGGTCAAGTGCCATTAATGGATATTTGGGAGATGTTTGATGGTACTTTAAATATTTTGAGTGGCTTTTAGGTTTCTGAGTGGATGTTTGAAAGCTCTTGCTTATTTTGCCCTGTATTGAATATTTTCAAACAACGGATGAGTAATTTATGGGGGGAGAGTGGGATTGTACGTTGAATCTCACTTGCAAGAAATATTATTTTTAGGCTTTTCAACAGAAGAATGAAGTTAAAGCGGAACTTTTCATCATAAATGCAAGCATTTGATCGTAAAATCCTAATATCTACGCATTAGATCCAGAAACCTGGATAATCTCGGAATTCTGCCATAAGAAGGTATTTGAGGGGGTTCAAATTTTCAACCATTATATATAATAATATTATTCAATGATCCTTCGTAAGAAAGATTGTTAAAGTATAAATGAATTTTTGCATCTTGTCCAAGAAAATTGTGTCAGAGGCAGCATTTGATCCCATTTGTTTCACATGGAATGCAAAACGGCTGGATAAAAACTTTAGTCACAAAATTTGGAACCCTTATAACTGTTGACAGGTGTGAATAACATGGCAAAATTTCATCTGACAGAGCCAACTTCTTTGCAAATTACATTTAGATGCATTAGTTTTAATTGCTCATGAAATTGTGCATAAGAAATTGTTTGCATATTGTTGCAAAGGAAAATGCTAGCTGTAAATATAATCTTCCAAAACACTTAATCCACATTAATTGTTCTCAACCTGAACTTCTAATAAATTTTCCGTTAGCTTATCTCTGGGAATAATTAAAGACAGAAGGAAATTCTCCATGGTAAAGGAAAACAGAAGCTAGATGTGTGTGATGGCATAACTTTTGCTTGAAATAATGGCTGAATTTGTGTACCATCTGCCTGGAGTAATTTCTTGCTAATAAGTTGTAAATTGCACTCGTTAACACTATAAATTATAGTAAATTGCATTTAAATAATTCAAGTTGATTGTTGTTACTGCAAATTTTTTTAGCTATATAAATCCGAGAACCATATATACACCAATAATAAATTCATGTTTAGCTTAAAAAAGCAATCTCCTTTTAAGAATGATCCAAAATTAGGCAAAACATTTTGTATTCAAAAGATAGCTTCGTCATTTTCCTGGAAATATTTGACGCTGGCAACTTCAAAATGCGTTTTTTAATGAGGAAGTCGACTCAGATCAGCTGATAAATTTGAAGGGAAAAGCAAGATAATGCACTGCATAAACCCCCATACTTAAACTCAAAAAGAGTCAAGGGATCTCTACTTGAATGGTTCATGAGGCACAATACTTGCTAAGGTTTTGCAAATGGGGTAGCAAGCTAAGTGGGCTCAATTGTGGGAAAAACTCCACAGTTAAGCGCGCTTGAGGCAGAGGAGATCTGGGATGAGGAGATCTGGAATGGGTGACCTCTTGGAAGTCCTGGTTACTGGGTGCAAGCCCCGGAAGTGATGATTGATGCTATGTGATTTGTTCTCCACATTTCACTAGTTTCAATCCCACTTCTTCACCCCTGTGAGCATCACCCGATGCAATGAGTGCGTTACCGGGTGCAAGCCCCGGAAGTGATGATTGATGCTATGTGATTCGTTCTCCACATTTCACTAATTTCAATCCCACTTCTTCACCCCTGTGAGCATCACCCGATGCAATGAGTGCGTTACCGGGTGCAAGCCCCGGAAGTGATGCCCGATGCAATGAGTGCTAAGTGAACTATTCAAAAATCATGAGAAATTAGTCAGTTACAACTACCTCTCATGGAATATGTGATTCATTCTCCACATTTCACTAGTTTCAATCCCACTTCTTCACCCCTGTGAGCATCACCCGATGCAATGAGTGCTAAGTGAACTATTCAAAAATCATGAGAAATAATGAGTGCTAAGTGAACTATTCAAAAATCATGAGAAATTAGTCAGTTACGACTACTTCCCATGGAAATGGGCATACGTGAATGACTTACCTAACGCAATTGAATCCCAAAATAATATCTAATATAATACACTGCGTAAACCCCATACTTAAATTCAATGAAATAAAGTGTAATATGTTACAATGGCTACCAGATATATAATATAATATCTCAATGGCTACCAGATATATAATATAATATCTCAATAAGAGAACAAAATATAGAACAATATTAGAAGGTAAAGCAAATATTTTAGCTGCAGTAATAAGAATGTACTAACACCACCCATCATAAGCTATGCATCATATTGTTTTTGAGATGCAACTTACAATGGCAATCTAAGTATTTTTCTTATTACTTTTATGGTCATCCCTTTCTTTTGGATGGATAGAATATTGTTATTCTTCGTAGGCACGACACGACACAAGTGTCAGACATTTTTGAGATTTGGCACTGATTAGATCAATTGAAGGGCATTTTCATCATCTCTTCATGATTCATCTAGTTGTTATTGATCATATAAAGGAAGTATTAACCTTATGTATTTTACAATTACGTATTACCAGAATCTAGGATTCAGTGAAATATATTTAAGGGAAATGGAATATATTTATGGGACAATATTTCTTGTTTAAATGTTATATACTTTATAATGAGGTATTACCAGAATCTAGGATCTGGGGGCAATTTTTCTTCTTTTGGAAAATATTTGTTGTTTGATAACTTAATTCTGTATTTGGCAAAATCTAGGTTGAGTCCAAACTGGTTGTTTATGTCTTAGTGTTATGTGATGAAGTGGTTGTTTATAGTCATGTCCTGTGGTTAACTAGTTGTGTTTAATGGGTATATTTTAACTATATCAATATTATCTTTTTATCTACTCTCTAATTCAATTATATCAATTCTAATAATGGTCTGGAAATATGGAAATTGATTATAATTCTACTATGTAGATGGAGAAAAATTGTGTCCTTGTTCCCATATCAATTTCCATGAATATTTTTTTAACATAGCTAAGAAAGTCATGTGTATATATTTTTTCTTTTCACCACCACCACAAAATTGAACCTGTTTTTCTTGATAAGGTACTCTGAGCGTAAGTCATTGCAGATTCCTAGAATATTTGGGAATTGGACGGACATGGGTGCTGTCAAAAAATTGACCGGACATGGGTGCGGTCAAAAAATTGACCACGCCCATGTCCGTCCAATTCCTAAATATTCAAGGAATTTGCAATGGACAGGATGCCCGATAAAGTATAGAAACCCTGGTATATTTCTTCATCTCCTTTAAGGAACCATTCATGGACATGTATGATTGAGATGGGTGCGTCAAAAAATTGACTGCTCCATGTCCATGCAATTCCCAAATATTTAGAAAATCTGCAATCGACTTAAGGATGCCCAATAAAACATAGAAACTCTGATATATTTCTTCAATCTCCTTTAAAGAACTGTTCATGGACATGGAACTGTTCATCGACATGGATGGTTGAGACACCTGTAAAGACCCATCACTTAGTCCAAATACAAGAAGGTGATACCAGAAATGAATCTATAACGCCAAGCACAACATATAAAATAAATTATTGAAAGAGGGTACAAAACAGCAAATAATTTAGATACCTGATGAAAGAATGAATTTTTATGAGTTTTTCCTCTGGACTTCCTCTGTAAGATCATACTTAATCTTATACATACTTTTAAAACAATTTTCAGCAGAGTTCCCTGCAACGGAATGACTTTTGTCACCATTCACACCATCTGATTTGTACAAATAGAATTTGACCACATATTAGAGCGAAAGACATGAAAGATGTTGTGAAAAGATTAACCCTACGAAAAAGGAATCTGTACCTGTAAATGGATCTCTGTAAAGCTAGTCCATGGTAGAAGCAACGATAACAATTGACGGAAGCAATAAACAGTAGATGTTGTTTTCCGCGCTGATTAGACCCAGATCCACCCTGATGCTAACCTCTTGTGCTTTTTTCCATTCCTCTTCCTGCATTGCATTCATCCTTCTCAGAAAACCTTTCCAACCTTAAATCTTGGTTATCAAGACTCCTGATCCAGTCTTCTTTCGAACTTTGATCTGTTTTCTTATAAAGCATCCATTCCTTCTTCAACCTAAAACTAAAGCGCCTCTTCGATATCCTGACATGTACTCCCTGACTCTGTTGTATGCTGCTAATATGTACTATTGTTGGCTTCGTCGTTTTCTGAAATAAATTGAAGGTGTGTACCTCGTCACCAATAAGAGAGAAGAAACCTGAAAATTATTATTAATATATTATATTTTAAAAAGTATCCATTAATTTTTTTAAATAAAAATAATAACAAAAGATGGATCTTTTGAACCCCTGTAACATTTCCATAGATTTTCTAAGAAAATAAAATATAACAAGTTCCGTAGTTTAGATCTTTATTGCAGAATGATTATTCTTTATTGCAGATATATCTGAATATAATGTTCATTATTGGTGTCCATGGTAGTTCAGGTGTTAGTTAGCTTTCTTTTTTTTCGTTCTGTTGCTACTCTAGTTATTTATTATTGATATTTAAATATATATATTTATTCATTTTGAATATTCATAATAGCAATTTCTATCGAAATTTCTTTATTATTTTAGTCGAGTTTACTTTATTTATTATTGATATTTATTATATAATATATTTATTCTTTTGATATTCATAATAGCAATCTCTATCGAAATTTCTTTATTTCTGGGTTTCATTCTTTCTCACAGTATGAGAGCTCCAGGTCGCATAAAACTCCAGAGAAAACAGCAAAAACCAGAATCTAGAAAGCAAAGAGAACAAATCTGGTCATTAGGCAAAGAGGACTAAGAAACTTGCTGGTTTTGAAGCTGGTTCGAAGCCAGTGATTAAAGCTTTTTTAAAACAAATTTTGGGCACAACGCACCCATGCTCCTCTGACCAAATGTGTCGTGAAGTGCGGTGCTTGAGTTAAAAATTCATAGCAAAGACAGTTAAAAAGTCACGGAGAAGGCTCCACATTTTGGTTTTCATCCACGTAATCCTTGTACGCTCCTTGGAGTACTCGAAGTACGCTCGTCGAAGTACTACTTTAATCCTTTTCTCGCTATGTTTTTTCTTTTCTCGCTATGGTTTTTTTAGAAAGGGGCTTTTAGATTTTAAAGGGAGAATTTTTAAGGGGATTTTAGGAAGTTATAAGAAAATATTAAAAAAAAAAGGAGGGAACATATTTTATTTAAATCAGAGATTTATTTTTATTTTTTTTAAACAGACAGGAGATTGTGTTTCTTTTTGGATGTTTTTGATCATTTTTTTAACTATTGGAAAAAAATTTAAAAAAAAAAAGGAGAGGCACACATTTGTATTTGAAGAAATTGTTTTTTTGGCACTTTGTCATAGATTTTGATTTTGCTTGGTAAAAATTACGAGTTTTGGTCTTTGAGAATGAAGACGTTTTTGCAAGCCCAAGAGTGTTGAGATACACTTCAAACTGCATAAAGTTAACCCGAGAATCATGGGCGTCCATGTCCAATAATCAAAGGAATGCAACAACTGAACTCAGAAATAAAGAACACAAAGCCAAATGTTGGATACAAAACTCAATCAATGACTCTATTTTTTACAAGATAACTTGCACATCCAGAGCACATGAAGGTTGGGAAATATTAAAAGTTTTGTATCAAGGTAATGATACAGTGAAGACAGCGCACGGGGCTTTGGATTGACGGTGAATGGGTGCGCTGTTAAGGCACTCCTTGCGATAGGTCACCGGTTCAAATCCCCCGTGGGTACTTAGGTTAGTCTTAACGTAGAAAAAAAAATGATACAGTGAAGACAGTTAAATTATAGACATTGAGATCATAGTTTGAAACCATAAATATGACGAACACTGGGAATGTGGATCAGTTCATGACTAGAGTCGTAGGAATAGTGAATTAGATCAAACTCATTGGTGAAACCATTTCAGATTATAGAATTGTTCAAAAAGTCCTTTGAAGTCTTCCCAAGAAATATGACATGATTGTAATAGCCATTCCGGAATCCAAATATTTTACAACTTTCTCAGTAGAACAGTTGACTGGATCACTTCTGGCACACAAAACAAGACTCAACTTGGCAGAAGAGTCCATGGAACAAGATTTAAAAGCACGACTTTCTTTTGGCAAAGGCAAAGGCAGAGGATTTAGAGGCGACAACAAGCGAGGCTGAGGCCGAAATAAAGGCAGATCGGAACATCATCATGCAGCAGAGCAGTGGAGACCTCCACAAAACCAAACTCAGAGAAGCAAACCATGGAGGAAATCTAATGTCCAATGTTATTACTAAAAGAAATTTGGGCATTATGAACATGAATGCAGAAAAAAGAGTCAAATCAACAAAGAGACAATGTCCATCTCTCCAACGACGAAGGAGAATCCTCCGAAAAAATGTTTCTTTCATGCCATCTTTTTGAAGACACTCACAACAAGGATCTTTGGTTGATGGACAGTGGCTACAACAATCCTATGACAGGTAACAAAAATATTATTTCTTAGCTCGATGCTTTCATAACATTAAAAATTACTCTTAGAGATTGGTCTTGCATTATATCTGAAGGAAAAGGTATTGCCCCTATTCTTACTAAAAGGAATCAGCAGAAATACATTCATCATGTTTATTATGTTCCACATCTGAAGCAAAACCTCATTACTGTAGGACAAATGATGGAACATGGTTATGACGTAATATTTCAAAGGAACACATCTTATATATATAACAAACCACCCAATAGAGGACTGATAGCAAAGGTTGAAAAAACTAAGAATAGGATGTTTCCATTGACTCCTAGAAGTCGAAATCTCTCACAGTATTTTATCCACATTGTGTCAAGAATAGATGAGTCTTAGTTATGACATTCTAGGTATGGCCATATCCCATTCAAGAGTCTAAGTCATCTTCAAAAACATTCAATGGTCATCGGTCTCCCTACAATTAATGAAAAATATTGCAATTGTGAAATTTGTGTTCTAACCAAGAATAAAAGAGATAGATTTCCCACATCTTCCTCTAGAGAAAAAGAGTCTTTAGAGCTTGTCCATACAGATATATGTGGCCCAATGCAGACACATTCCATTGGTGGTATTCTTCATTTTTTGACATTTATTGATGATTATAGTAGGAAAGCATGGGTGTATTTTCTCAAAAAATAGATCAGATGCATTCTCAAGGTTCAAAGAATTCAAAGCAAAAGCAGAAAAGTAGAGTGGAAAGCCTTTGAAAGTACTCTTACCTGACAGACGAGGAGAGTACAACTCCAATGACTTCAAATCTTTTTGTCAACAACAAGGAATCACAATGTAGAACACAACAAGGTATACTCCAGAGCATAGTGGAGTAGCAGAAAGGAAAAATCAGTCAATCATGAGCATGGCTAGATGTATGCCTCGTGAGAAGAAGTTGTCAAATAATTATTGGGATAAAGTAATTTCGACAGCAGTGTATGTTCTCAATAGATCTCCAACAACTAGTTTCCAATATACAATACCTCAAGAAGCATGGGATGGTAAAAAGGTAAATTTATCTCACTTTAGAATTTTTGGATTAGTAGCATTTTCACATGTTCCTAAGAAACTAAGAAATAAGCTTGATGATAAGGGTGAAAGATGTATTTTCGTAGGTTATAGTGAGCAGTAAAAGGCCTATAGACTTTATAATCTAGTTACCAAGAAGTTTGTTTTAAGTAGAGATGTCAATTTTTTTTTAAATAAATCTTAGTCTGATAATGTTGATGAATCTTCAAATCGGTATTTTTATCCACCACAACCACTAATATTGTAGGTTCAATAATAACCATACCCTTCTAAAAATGGTACATCTTCAAGCAATGATTCCACCAGTGATTCAACATCTTTAGAAGACAATCAGAAAACAAGAAGCATCAGAGAAATATATGAGCAGGAACATGAGTTTGACCAGCATAATATGTTTGCATTTCTTTCATCTCAACCAACCCATTTTGAAGAAGCATTTAAAGAAAAACATTGGGTTGATGCAATGAACCAAGAAATTGTTGCCATAAAGAAGAATCATAGTTGGGAATTAGTTGATCTCCCAAGAGACAAAACCAGAATTGGTGTAAAATGGGTATATAGGACCAAGATGAATGAAAAAGGAGAGATTGAGAAACATAAGGCAAGGTTGGTAGCCAAAGGATTCTCACAACAATTTGGTGTCGACTATGTTGAAACCTTTGCTCCAGTAGCAAGGTTAGACACTGTCAAAACCATTTTGTCCACAGCAGCTCAACACAAATGGAAAGTTTGTCATCTTTATGTAAAATCTACCTTCCTAAATGGTATATTGTAAGAATAAGTTTATGTAGAGTAGCCTCCTGGTTTTGAATTTCCAGGACAGGATCGTAAGGTATACATATTGAAGAAAGCTTTGTATGGTTTGAAGCAAGCTCCAAGATCTTGGTACAGTCGCATCAACACCTATCTCATTAAAATGACCCAACTTTGTATATCAAAATGCATGAAGGTAAAATTCTTATTGTATGCCTTTATGTCGATGATCTTCTTTATACAAGAAATATGATGTTAGAAGATTTTAAGGCAACAATGCAAACAGATTTTGATATGACAAATCTTGGAGTCATGAAATACTTCTTGGGCATTGAAATTCACCAATCTAGTAATGGAATTTTTGTTGGTCAACAAAAATATGCCATTGATATCATCCAAAAGTTAAGAATGACCAATTGCAAACCTATGATACACCAATTGCTCAAGGCACAAAACTAAGCAAAGAAGATGTAGCCCCACCAGTTGATTCCACATTGCATAAAAGTCTAGTTGGTAGCTTGTTATATCTCACTTCAACTAGACCTAATATTATGTTTGCAACAAGTTTTGTCTCCAGGTTCATGCAGTCACCTAAGATTTCTCATTGGAAGTTTGCAAAAAAGATCTTAAGGTATATTCAACGACAATATACTATGGTTTGTTCTATACACATTCTAGAAATTCTTCACTTTCAGGTTATACGGACAACGATTATCCAGGGAGTTTACATGATTGCAAAAGCACCTCAAGGTATGCTTTTCATCTTGGAACCAATCTAATTTCATGCGCATCCAAGAAACAGTCAATCGTTTCAATATCTTTTGTAGAGGAAGAATATGTAGCAGCAAATTCAACATCTTGTCAAGTTGTGTGGTTGAGAAGATTATTGAAATATATTTCAAATATTTAGAAGGAGCCAACTCCAATTTACTGTGCTAATAGTTGAGCAATTTCTTTATTAAAAAATCATGTTTTCCACAAAAATAGCAAGCACATTGACACTCGTTTTCATTTCATCCGTGAGTTTGTCAATGATGGGAACATAATACTTGCTTTTTGTGGTTCCAAAGATCAGCTAACACATTTTCACAAAGCCATTAGGAAAGAATGTTTTTGAATTTCAAAGAGAAGAATTAGGCATTCTAAGTGCCTCTACATGAAACAGTTGAGATTTGGAGGGGATGTTGAGATATTAATCTCATTGTCTGCTAGGTGTCATCACATTTAATTCTCTTGCCTGCTAGGTGTCGTAGACAGTTCAGTCTCAGTTCAGTTTTATTTCAGTTTAGTTGAGTTCTACTCCATTCATTTATTATTGATGTTTACAATGTAATCTATTTAGCCATTTTGAATATTCAGAAGAGCAATATCTGCTCCAATTTTTCTCCATTTTTGGGTTTCATTCTTTGTCATTGAAGGGTCCACATCTGTAAATTTACCTGTCTTTCTTTATTTGACTACAAGCTTGTGAAATTGATTTCAGTATTTAGACAATGGAGTGTGTTGAAAGTCTTTAAACTGTTGAGAATTCAATCAACAAATGGGTGAAAATTTTATTAACTACAAAATTTGACATTGCACATGGAAATATCTTGGCATTACAAAGATCCCAACATTCATAATAATAAAAAAGATAAAGTTGTATCTACAATTTATTTTTCTTGCATCATTAACCATTAAAAATAATAATTTGAACTTGTTCAGCCATATATTAAACATCATTTATTAAGTGATATAATAATGGCATTACAATGTTTTGGGGGCTAGAGCTTTACATGTGTAACAATGATACAAGTATAGAAGTCAACAAACCATATCATATGGAAGAGTAAATATATACACTCCACTTACCTCTAGCCATTATAATTTCAACTATTCAAGTCTTGCATATTGTCTAGTAAAGCTCTATAGTGGCTCTAAATATCCATTCAATAGAACATCCGAGAGGTTAGAGATATCCGAAAAGTTTAACAAGCCATAAATAAACACCCACATAAATGTCCAGAAGAACGATTAGAATATATTATCAAAATTTAACTTCGACTACATAGGTTCATAATTTGTAGTAATTGATATCGTGCTTTCAATTACAAAGGATAATAACATAATCATGTGACATAAAGAAGTTGGATCATAAGGTATCAAATATAATTTCCACTTTCTGTTAAGTTATGGTATGTTCTATGCTAGAGCAATTTATTTAAATTTTCACAGTTAGCAATCACATCAGCATTACGATAAACTGCAGATAGAACATGAATATAAAACGCAGAAGACAAGCCAAGACAAGAGGACACAAGATATGGCGCGAGCCAGGGACAAACCCCATAATGTGTGGGGAAACCATTTGATCAAATCTTCTTTTATCTTCAAAGTTTAGCAGAGAAAGAGAGAGAGAGATAGTACATATACAACAGAAGTCGATACTTTGACTTGTCTGGATCTAAGCATAGATCATCTCCTATAACAATGAGATCAGTTGAAGACATTCTACTTCAACTGACATCGTGCTGCATCTGGTCCTCTTGCTGCACCATGCTGCACTAATCATAGTTATTATCATGCTGCCCATTCATGATCTCATCCATCATCATCATGCTACTTCCCCTGCTAATGTATCATAGTGCTGCTCACCATGCTGCTTCCTCTGCCCTCTCATTGTTTCATCATGTTGCAACAATTTGCCTCTGTTGATATCAGCCTTAGCTGTTGCTCATGCATCATTCTGCTCATACTACTACCCATTATGCAGCTCATCATGCTGCTCATAATACACTTATGTTGCTTCATTCTGGAGATCATATATATATCAGCCTTAGCTGCTTGCTATGGCTTGCAGCCTAGCAAAGCAGCTAGGCTGTAGTTCCATGCAATCCCATTATGCACAACGTATTGGCATTCCTCCAACACCATGACTACGTTTACTTCATCATTGTGCCTTGATGACAGTGGTCCATTAATGACTACCTGACTAGTGTATATATAACCAGGACTTCCCAACGTATATACATGTCCAGCATATATATATAACCAGGACTAACCAGCGTATATACATGTCCAGCATATATATATAACCAGGACTACCCAGCGTATATTGTCCAGTGTTTTCATTACAGCCCAATGTATATACTGTCCAACATATATATAAAACTTATGTACTGCAGCGTATATTTTCCAGCGTTTACTTTACAGCAAGGTATATTATATGACTACGTGACTTCATTACCATATGCGTATTATAACTGCGTGGTATTATATGATTGCGTGGCATCATTACCATATGCGTATTATAATTGCGTGGCATTTATTCCCATATGTGTATTATAACTCCTTATGTATTGCATTCTCCTCATGATCAGTATATAATGGTTGCGGCTCTTCCATATGACAACAGAGCAGATTTATCACGAGACTATCTTGCGTGAAAGGAACAGCGTATTCACTGATCTGCGTATCAATGTACAGCATCAGCATATTCCCTGAATAGTGTAATATGTCCACCGAACCATATCACATCCAGTGTGAACTGCGTATTAATATGTAATATCTATTGCCATTGCTGCGTGCTATTGGCAGCGTTCCATTGACATTGAATCATGAACAACATTATGTGCAGCTCTTCAAAAGCAGTTTAGGGCAACATATCACGTGTTCCATTGACCGTGACTTATCTAGATCTAGCATAGCATATTAGGGTCTCCAGGGTCTCCATCTTTGCTGCTAGGATCATCATACTGCAGCTAGGGCTTCATCTGCGGCTCTGCGGCTAGGGCACCATACAAGACCAGCGTACACTTTTGGTGTCCCTCCTTCACCAAAACCCAGAAACGTGGAGAGGAGGAGATCACCTTAAGAATGTGGTGTGCTAATGACTCCAAATCCTCTCTTATTTATACTAAAGGCGGATGATTGAATAGACACGTCGGTTGGGCTTCTAGAGCCTACATAAGAGCTGGTCAGCTTGATAATAATTATATAAACAAAATAATTCATATCTCCATAAATACTTATCGGAATCGGATGATCTTTGGATCAATCCTACACCTCTCGACGAGAGGGATCCAATAAAAATATCAGCTACCATAAATAAGCCGACCCACATGGATTTTGGCCCTAGTTGCCAATTTAACACTCCCTCTCAACTAGGGAGAACTCCATCCGGTGATCCATATGTCCAACTGTACTATCTCGGCCACTAGTGCCTTGCACTGCTCTGCCTAGCTCTGCTCAACTCTACTCAGCTCAGCTCTACTAGCTCTGCTCTGCTCAGCTCAGCTCAGCTAGCTCTGCTCTGCTTAGCTCAGCTCTGTTATCTCTGCTCTGCTCTACTCAGCTCAGCTCTGCTATGCTCTGCTCAGCTTTGCTAGCTCTGCTCTGCTCAGTGCTGCTGGCTGTGCTCTGCTCAGTGCTGCTGGCTCTGCTCAGCTCTACTAGCTCTGCTCTGCTCAGCGCTGCTGGCTCTACTCTGCTCTGCTGAACTATGAAGAAGAAGAATTGATTGAGAATGTCTCATACCATTCTTCACTAACCTGAAGTCAGTCACAGAGTGCATACCACTGGTCCCAGACCAGTCTCAACCGACCCAAAGTCAGCGTCATAGTAGGTACCACTCCTACTACTGGTCCCAGACCAGTATCACAGTCTCAGAGAGTGTACCACTGGTCCCAAACCAGTCTCAACTGACCCGAAGTCAGCGTCATAGTATGTACCACTCTCACTGGTCCCAGACTAGTACTGCACTGACACGAAGTCAGTCTTAGAGTATGTACCACTGGTCCCAGACCAGTCTCAACTGACCCGAAGTCAGCGTCATAGTATGGTACAACTCCTACCACTGGTCCCAGGCCAGTATCATTGATCCCAGATCAATGGAGGTCATCCTAGCGTAGGGAGTACGGTAGATACAACGATGCGTCCATCGGTACTACTATGGTCCCTAACTTCATT
>APFE030751619.1:1381-37666 GCA_000404065.3 Pinus taeda
TGATAAGCCGCTGCCTCACCATGACGGAGAGGAGAATAGAGTGAGTGCTCAGAAGCGAGTGGAAAAGAGCTTGAGCTTGCGGAGGGCGCGTCTCAGCAACACAACAGGGCTCGAATCTCTCCCATAACCCTCCTCCTCCTGACCAGCGATGCTTATGGAGCCTTCTGTCAATGCCATATCTGTCCCGGAATTTAACATAATCCACCGCATCTCGGCTTTCCTCCACCATAACTACTACATTCAATGCCTCCGAAGGCCGACTAGCCCCGAAGCATGCGGAGGCGATGGTCCTTACCTCTGCGTGCCTGTACAAACCTGCTTCCCGTTGTGTAAGGCCATGTGATGGCCCCTTCAACTGTATTGAATCCGTCGTTTCGCTGGCCATGTGGTGTGGAGCTGGCAGGTGTCGATCGACATTGCTCCACCGCTTGTCACAATCCCCTAGTCCCGGTAATCACCCGCATCTGGGGTTTTATTTCCAACATGTTAAAACAAAAACAAAAATTAATATACAAGACTCTCACTACTAATAAGCAGAAGTGATGTCCTTAATAATATCACAACTAATTTGTTGATATGCACAACAAAAATTGGACAAAGTGAAGATTAAAATATAAATATTTTAATAATATTTTAATATATATAATAGATATATATTAAATTTTGTTTTTATTTAACTTATTAAATTAAAATTAAAATATCCATGAATAAATAATAATAATAAATAATAATTGATAAAACTAATTAATAATATAATAATGTTTAACACAATCATCAAATTTGTGTAACCAATTAGTTATTTAAACACGTAAAAATAATAAATTTAATAATAATTAGAAAACCTTTTTTATTAAAATTGAAATTAAGCTACACTAATACGATGAGTATTTGTATTTGTGTAATCATTTCAGAAAACACTGAAAATCAGCTTTAAAAAAAAAAAAAAAAACCTGACTAGAGCAATGATAGCATAGAGTAGAGTAGAACAGAAACTTTTGCGGGTATGATGCTACCTATCGGAGACAGGAGAAACAAACGAAACGAAGCAACCAATATGAGTAACGGCATTCCATGACGACATTAACGTAGTGTTAAGTGTGGTCCATATGCGGAACACAATTATCTATTCTATTAGTATAAGACAACACCGTGGAAGCGAGATAATAGTAATAACAACCGTACACATATGCCATTTCCTCGTCCTCCACACATACACATGCGATATCATCATCATTACTAATATGGTGAATAAAAGGAATCATCGTCCTGCTGCGATTTCTTCGTCGTCATCATTAAGTTTTATATAAAGAAGTTAGAAAGATCGTTAAATATTGAGTTATTCCTTAATAGTTAAATAAGTGTCATGTAACGTCTTTCTAACTGAATAATCATTCATTCATATTTTGCACACCAGTATCACTGCATCTATAGTTATAGCAATCCTTAATCATCATCTGATATTTGATAATAATCAATTATCTAACTTCACGGCATTCAAGTCTCCGTTGCCCATAAGTAGTGCTTAGTAAGTGTCGTCCGATCAATCGCAGAACAGCCTATCAACACCAGTATCATCGCCGCTTTAATTGTAATAACAATTACCGTACATGCCATTTCCTCATCCTCCATCTCGATCTGCACACGCACACATGCGATACCATCATCATTAGTAGTACGCAGAAGATCAATAACCAGAATGATTCGCTCAGCTGCCCGCCGTTTGCCTTTCAAAGCTCAATGAGATCCACATTCCATTCTTCTGCCACTCATAACGCTTTCAATCACATTGCTTCTTCTATATGTCTGTACCACTACCACTAATGATTTCAAAGAAACACGCACGCGTATCATCCGCGTTATCTCGGACCGCAACTTTCCCACGTTCGTTTGAAATTTTATTCAATTCACTGTCGTCGTTGTAATCAATATATACAACGAAGGCAAGGGCTCAGTACATCACTAGTATTACTGCACAACCTCATTGTCCGTATTATTGTACTTCTGCTGCTAATGGCAGAAAGAAAACCCCATGTAGTGCTGGTTCCAAGTAGTTTGCAAGGCCATTTAATTCCGTTTCTGGAATTGGCCAAGCTTCTCACCTCACTAGACGTCGCGGTTTCGTATGTACCAATTTCAGGGCGCGTTCAACACCTTGAGCCTCAGGTACAGAGTTCGAATCTGGACATCCAGTTCGTAACACTGACACGCCCTTCCAGCGAGGAGCCGTCCCCAGGAACCGCACGTTCAAGCAATGTTTCCTACCATGTCGCCGCCCTGGAGGAGATGGCCGGGCCCTTCGAAGAATGGCTGCACCAACAGATGAATAACAATGCCGACGCTCCCCGTGCCTCTCCGACCTGCATCATCAGTGATTTATTTGCTAAAGGATGGGTTCACAGCTCCGCTGCCAAGCTCGGGATCTCAAGCGTTGCTTTCTACACTATGGGGGCATACAGTCTGTCTGTGCTCCACGCCTTCGTCACGGCCTGCACGCCGCAGAACATCCCGCACAGTGACGACGAGATTTTTGAAATCCCCGGACTGAACTTCGCCAAGCTGCGCATCTCAGACTTTCCCCCGGGTACGCGACATGAGGGCAAGGGGTGGTACAGCCCGCTTATCGAGGAGATTAACCGCGACAGAGGCCAGAAGCAGATGATACTCATTAATACGTTTGAGGGCATCGATTCCTCGGGGATCGGCTACATGAAGAGTTGGACTGGGGAGCCCGTGTTGAACATAGGTCCGCTACTCCCGCCGGCCGTTTTCGACAAGCAAGGAATCGATCGCGGAAAGATGAATATCCTCCGAGGGAAGGCGGCGGATATCGACGATGAAAGGTGCTTGCGGTGGCTGGATTCCCAACGACCGGAGTCCGTAGTGTTCGTGTGCTTTGGGAGCATCTTCATTCCCAACCACGAACAACTCTTTGAGTTGTTGACAGGCTTGGACGCTAGCGGGCACGCTTTCATCTTGGCGTCACGACTCCCAGATACAGTGGCCTTGCAGTCCCGACTCCCAGATACAGTGGCCTTGCCTGAGGGATCAACGAAGAGCGCGGAGAAAGGGAAGGGGCTAATTATATCGGGTTGGGCGCCTCAGCTCCTTATTCTATCGCATCCTTCCATCGGTGCATTCCTCACTCACTGCGGGTGGAACTCTACGCTGGAAAGCATAAGCATGGGAGTACCCATGATCACTTGGCCCATCTCTCCAGAGCAATCGCTTAACTCGAAGCTCGTAGTAGAACACCTGAATATAGCCACGAAACTATGCGTGGGTGAGACTAGTAAGCTGGATCAAGAGAAGGTGAAAAGAGCAGTGAACATGATTTTGGCGGAGCAAGAAGGGATGGATATGAGAATGACAGCTCAGGAACTGAGAAAGGTGGCCAAACGCGATGTGAATAAAGACGGATCCGGATCTTCTTACAACAACCTTCTGTCTTTTATTGGAACAATCAAAAGCAAAATTGGCACCACACATCCAGGGCCTCCCCCACCTCCAGGGCCTCCCCCACCTCCAGGATCTCCCTCAAGTAAAAGATCTCCCCCACCTCCAGAATCTCCCCCAAGTAAAAGGGTAAAAGTGTAACCGTGATGATCTTTCACATTTCACGATGAAATTTGCATATTAGTTTTGCATATTAATTAGTGGCCGCATTTCATAGTTTACAGAACGCATTCACATTTATAGAGTAGTGGCATGAAAGTTGGGTAGTAGATTTCACTTGACTATCATGAGATCCAAACTTCCATTCACTTTTTTAAGTTGGAGGAAGATAGCTATATGTGGATTTTCATTCAGTTTTCTTAAGTTGGAGGAAGATAGGTATATGTTAATTCCAATGGAGATAGAATTGAATTGAAACTCAGAAATATTTTTCTTTCTTTGCACGTAATTTCGCTATTATATTCAGATCTAAGCTCCCACCCGCTATATTAATCGAGTGAGCTATTGAGATTCTGATCTATGCTCTCAAGTTTGTTGTGAAAATTCAAAATCAATGAAACCTATCGAGATTCAGATGTATGAGTATTTATTATGCCTACTCCAATAATAAGTTTTATTATAATAAAATTCTAAAATAACAACTAATCATTTTACAATTTAATATAAAGAAGTGTTACATATTTGTAAATAGATATGATATATTAATTTCTTATAGACTTCATTCTTGTTAGAGTTTCAATAAATATTAATACTCGTAAGTTATATAATGATCTTTTTAGTTGTGTTGAGTTTTAACCTTATTTATTGAGTAGTCAGCCTTATTTTCTACCTGTTCCTAGAAGCTTCTATTGTCTTATAAATTAAGTTCATGTATAACTCATTTTCTCAAATAATGACGTGTTTACTTTATTCATTTTGTAATTTCTTGATAAAAAGATTGTTTAGCTTTACACTGCGATCCTTTTAATACTCTTTCAATTATGATAATCTTACTTAATATTCAATATCATATAATCATCTTTATTTAGGACCATCGCACAAAATTGATATCATATACTCATATTTATTTATTCTTTTATAATATCAGCTGCATTCTAAATCTGAATCTGAAATAGTCTCGCACAAAATTCTCACTCATCATTTTCCAAATTCATATCTACACCCTCATTTTACTTAATTGTCTCTCAACTTCTTCAATTATCGCGGATGGAAAGACTCAAGTTACAGGGGATTAAACATTCATACAGTAGGTAGCTGGAAAAGTTAAGATTAAAATTCTGGATCTAAGTCCAATTATGCTTTGAATTTCTTTATCAGCGGCCATTCTTTACAAAGATGCTTGGTCCATGCGGGACATTTTTTTATAAAAAAACCTTCGGCAATGGAAATGTTGATATATTTTCTTAATGTTGTTCTCTATATAATCGCAGTAGCATGTATTTAATTTTGTTATGAGAACGCACATGACAGAGAACTGAATTATAGAACAAGAGAAAAGAGGATGCGGCCCGTTACGATAAAAACCAAAAATAAAACAAAGGAAAAATGATGTGGCTCGTAAGTAAAAAAAAACAAATTCAAAAAAAAAGGGAGAGAAGTCACAGGCTCATCTTAGTGGTGGAACTATGATGATACTAGATTTAATGAGTCAATGATTCTAAGACGAGATATAAAAGTAAAGAAAATATCTGACATTTTGTAATTTGCGTAGATTATGATTCATTGGTCAATCTCATTTGATCATTGTTTTTAATGTGTAGTAAATATCTTAATCATTTTGATGTAGTTAGTATTTATAGGTGCACGCAAGTTAATGGTTCATTTTAGTGGTAAAACTATGATGATATTAGATTTAATGAGCCAATTATTGGAAGATGAAATATAATAGTAAAAAAAATATTTGACATTTTGTAATCTGTGTAGATTATGATTCATTGTTCAATCTTATTGGTCACTGTTTTCCAATTTGTAGTAAATAATTTTAATCATTTTGATGTAGTTAGTATTTATAAGTGGGCACAAGTTAATGATGGTCTTTCACTGTGTGTTAGTGGCAATTCAAACATGGAAAAGAAACATCTTAATTTGGAGGTATAATTGTAAGTATTTCCACGATAAATGGAAAGATTTTGTAAAAAAAATAATTGTAAAAAATTAATTTGCTTTCAAAGGATATAATTTCATGGCGTGCAGTAGAATGGAAGACAAATGTCGCTTCCTTGGCATGAGCTTGGGCATGAGGCTTGTCTTGAGGTCTTCTACACCCATCCCTTTCATGATGGAACATTTAATGTTAAGAAATAATATATACTAGAAAATAAATATCCAGGCTAGATAATGTAACCATAAAAATCCAACACTTAAAAAGGAATAAGGCTAAGAAAACCCGCAAACACCAAGCCATTTTATGAAATTAGTGAAAGCAAGGCCAATATACAAATAAGAAAAACTAAAAGAAACTAATAAATGAAATTCTTTTGGTAAGGCATAAAATGCTCGAGAGATACTAAAATTTCAGCCATGAATTGACATAGTTGAATTCAAAACCAAGTATATAAGCATTTGTTGGTGAGAAAAAGAAGCATAGAATAAGATTAATGAACCACGGGGAGAAGACAATACCGTGAATTTTCCTTTCCACCAAACCCAAACCGACAAATTTATGTGATATAAAGGAAGATGAACATCATAAACTCTTATAGCTGCCAGCTCCATTGCAACTAGTGAATTCTCATAATTTAAAATGTTTATCTTCCTAAGGCTTCATTCCTAACCATTACTTAAATTCTAAAGTCTACACCATAGACCTCAAGATCTATAGACTAGTATATCATGCATGCATGTGTAGGTTAATTCTAGCCCAACACAGAAAGCCAATGTCCATGCCTAGTTAATAGCCCATAGATTATGTCTTGACTTTGAGAATTTTACACTCTACATAAATATTTGTCTGATATTCATCTAAGGGATTTGACCACCTGTGGCAGCGAAAGGTCCAAGAATATTGGGAAAGCTAAGGAGTGAGAGATCCCCTCACAGAATAGTCGAATGAACGAAGTCTTGATATTGAAATGGTAAAAGTTCTGCATTTCTCATGTGTGTTTCCTAGTGATCGTTAACCATGCCAACCTCTCCCCCTACTCCCCACACCCCAACCTTAATTGTTATGGGAAGTGGTGGGATAACGGTTCCCCCGACCTCCAACTTCCCATTGAACAACACCTCGATCCGGAGCATTTATGAAGTTGATATTGAAATACACTAGCACAACCATATAATTTAAATGACTAGTAAATATGGACAGACATCAAAACACTTATATATAAGAAGTTGATAATGAATCATATTAATTAACATGGATATTGAAATAGATTATTATGTTGATAGGCATGTCTATTTTGGAATAAGGCTTTCAAAATTTTAATTTAATTATCAATAATTATTATGTGATTGGTGAAGATTTAACCTCCACTGAATATTTTAGAATAATTTTAGTATTATTCTCAAATTATAGGTTGTTATCCATCTCTAAAGTAGATATATATTTTGTTCTCTTTCAATTAAATTGATTAATTTAAAAAATATATCTTATGAACAAGTGTCATATGAAATGAGCTATGGTGTTTTTGGCATGTCACCTATCAAACTTGTGATTTCAATGTGTGCGACACCTAATGAGCTAAGGTTTATGGTGAGGAAGTTGAGAAGTCACAGGGAGTCCAAGAGAACTTGGAATATGAATCCAAGAGTGACTCCAATGTATTATAAATATATATCATGTGAATAATATATATATTCAATGCTTACATTTCACACTCTTGTCTTTGCTATGGTTCTGTTTAACATGGTATTTTATGCGCTGAGCTCTCTTTGAAGGCCATAACATATGTTGGAGAGTGAGATCATGCAGTGATATTGAATTAACTGTTCTTATATGTGCATTGATATATTGCGAGATTTATGGTATGTTAATTGAGTTGTTTCATATTTGAGGACTGCGTTGGTGTATAGATTAGTTGATTGCAGTTATTAAATCATAGCATATTTATGTTGTTTTTAGTCCAGATTCATTGCAGAGGGTAGCAACATTAAAAAAAATGGCTAGACTTGATGATGCATTAGACTTGTTGAATACTCTAATACATTTCACTATTGAGGATATGGTAAAATTGAGCAACATCATTATCACAGACATGAAAACCTGTCTACAAAATGCACAAGAGAAAATTGACCTTTTGCAGCTTGAATATGAGTTTCAAAAAGATGATTTAGAACATAAAATACAACATTTTGAACTTCTATTTCTTCAGAGTAATCCCATTTTTGAGTCCAAAATTGGCTCTAATCAATAGCCATAAATTGTTCAGATCACTGAGCCCAATGTAAGAGTAGATTTGAAAGAAGAAAAAATTTAGCATACACTTCTGAAGCCCATCATTAGACCTTGGGAAGAGATTCTCCATAACAAGCACATTATTGGCCTTGGATATGACAAGGATGTGCCCTTTCATATTCCAGATTACTCAAATCCCATCCAGTTTCATAGTGTTGTATTTCTTCATGATGGCTCACTTTTAGTTGTCACTGATTCTGGTCCTCTTCCATAGCAACCATAACAGATTGTTAAATGCCAACATTGTGACCGAGTTGGCCATATGAACAATCACCGTTTTGATATTCATCCATGCATGCACTATCATAAAGCCATTCATTCTTTAAACAGATGCTTAAAAAACAAGCCCCCTGTAAGAACAAAGCTTCACCTTCAATGGATCGCTTCTTGGCAATCGGCGTTAACAGCCAAGATGATATTTTAGTCATATGTTAGAATTTATTCTAGAGTATTGAAAAGTCTTGCAGTTGAGTTTTCTCTATCATCTCACCTTGTATTTGACGCGTGGGAAGTGATGGCCATCTAGTGCAGGAGATCAAATACGATTATAAATAAATATCTACATTGAAACCAATGCATCTAGTGTAAGCAATCAAATAGGAGTAGAAACCAACATATGCACTGAAATCAATGCATCTAGTATAAAGTATTAAATAGGATTAGAAATCAACATCTACACTGAAATCAATGCTCCTAGTGTAAGCGATCATATAGGGTTCGAAATCAACAACCACACTAAAACAATACATCTATTTTAGTGAAAAACCAAAATATTCATGACTTTCTAGATCTAACTTTAATGTTTGTATTTGTCTCTACGTGTCTCTTTCTTCTTCCATCTCTCTCCACCTTCCATTCTGTGTATATCTCCCTCCCTCTCTCCTCATTCCTCTTCCCCTCCCTCTATCCCCCATTCTCTCTCTCCACCTCTCCTTTCCTTTCTCTATCTTTCTCTTCTTCTCTCTCCCCTGCCATCTATCTCTATACCTCCCTCCATTCTCTTTATTTATCTCTCTATCTCAACCCCCTATACACATCTCTCTCTCTCTCTCTCTCTCTCTCTCTCTCTCTTATTCCCTGTTTCCCTCTCCATCTATATCTCTATCTCCCTTTGTCTCTCCTTCTTTATCTTTCTATATCAGCCCGCATACCCTCTCTCTCCATATATATCCCTCTTCCTCTCCCACTCTATCTCTTCCCCTTCTCTCTCTCTCTCTCTCCCTCTTCCTCTCCTACCCTATCTCTTCCCCTTCTCTCTCTCTCTCTTTCTCTCTCTTCTTCTCCCTCTTTCTCTCCCTGCCTATTCCTCTCTCTCTCTCTCTCTCTCTCTCTCTCTCTCTCTCTCTCTCTCTCTCTCTCTCCATATCTATCTCTCTTCCTCCCTCCCTCTCTTTTCCTGTCTCTTCTACCCTCTTTCCCCCCTCCATCTATATCTCTACCTCCCCTTGTCTCTCCTTATCACCCTGAAAACATACACCCTCTCTCCATATGTATCTCTCTCTCTCCATATGTATCTATCTCTCTCTGCCTCCCTCTCCCTCTCCCTCTCCCTCTCTCTCTTCCCTTCCTCTCTCTCTCTCTTCCCATTCTCTCTCTCTCTCTCATCGTCTCGCGATCTCTCCCATATCACTCCCTTTCCCTCTCCACCTTAATCTCTCTATGTATTTCTTCCTCTTCCAACTCCATCTCTATCTCCCCCTCCATCTCTCCTCTCTCTCAAGTTCTCTCTCTCTTTACCTTCCTCTCTCTCCCTTTCTCTCTCACCTCCCTCTATCTCTCCCCCCCATCACATATACTCTCTCCCTCTCCACCCTCCAGTTCTGTCATTATCTCCCTCTCTCTCCCCTCCATAGCTATGTCTCCCTATATCTCTCTTCCCCTTCTTACCCTATTTCTATCCTCTCCTTTTATGTCCAATCCCTCGTCTCCTCTCTCCCTCATTCCATCTTCATCTCTTCCTTAACACTCCCTCTATCTCTGCACCTCTATCTATAAATGTCTTTTTTCTTCACTCCCTCTCTTTCCCCTTTCCAGCTCCATATCTCTCCCCCCCCTCTCTCCTCTCTCTCAAGTCCCCTCTCTCTTCCTTCCTCTCTCTCCCTTTCTCTCCCACCTCCCTTTGTCTCTCCCCTCCATCACACACACACACTCTCTCCACCCTCTAGCTCTGTCACTATCTCTCTCTCCCCTTCTCGATCTCCCCCTCTCTCCCCCCTCCATATCTATGTCTCCCTATCTCTATATTCCCCTTCTTTCCCTATCTTTATCCTCTCCTTTTCTCTCCCTTCCCTCATCTTCTCTCTCCCTCATTCCATATTCATCTCTCTCTCATTACTCCCTCTCTCTCTCCACCTCTATCTCTCAATGTATTTGTTCTTCCCTCCCTCTCTTTCCCCCTCCAAATGCATCTCTCTCTCCCTCCCTTTCTCATCCTCTCCCACTTCCTTTCTCTCTTCCTTCCTCTCTCTCCTTGTCTCTCCCACCTCTGTGTCTTTCTCTCACTCTATTCATCCTCCATCTCACTCTCTCTCTCTTAAATATGATCCCATTGTATTGTATTTAAGTATCTAAATTAAAAAAAATATAATTGGTTGCAAAATATTAGCCCTATATTTTTTATGAGTCATGTTAGAGAAAACAAAATAATAAAAAAAACTTAAAGGAATCATGCACTGTGATTCCTCTATCATTTTTAGTCACTTTGTTTTCTCCCTTTGCCTGGATCCTTGGTTAAAATGCCTCAATCCTCGATTTAATAATCTCTATGGGAATATTTTTAGTACCGATGAGGATGGAGGTTTAGATATATTTCAAAATTAATTATAACATTTTTGATTTTAGATTTTATTAAAAAATGTTATAGAATTAAATTAAAATAAAGTATTTGTAAAACATTTTGGTTTTTGCTTTTAGATTTGATTAAAAAATGTTATAAAACTAAATCAAAATAAAGTATTTGTAAAACATTTTGGTTTCAAAATAAGTTATGGTTTCTGGGCATGTGGTATTGATAAGCCATGGTATTGGCCCATGGTATTGTAACAGAATAATTAAAAGCCTAGATCCACAACATAATAATCCAAAGCATAGATGGCCCACGGTATTGATGAACCATGGTATTGGCCCATGGTATTATGATTTTCTTTCTTCCTCTCCCTCGCTTCCTCCCTCTCTATATCTTTCTCTACTGGGTATTGGCCCGTGGTATTATAAAAAAGGCTATTTAGAAATTAATAATATCCATGGTAAATATTCATGATTAAAAATCTTGTTATATTGTAAAATTAATATTTTACCCGCTTATTAATTAAATTTAAATATGGTTATGCAATCATTATTTTACTTTATATGGTAAAATGGATGTCACTTTATAAGTAATATTTATATGTTATATATTTTTAATATGATATGTATATTATACTTTCTTCTATCTAAAAAATTGTTCATAATTTTATTAAGTAAAAAATAAAGTTACAATATCAAAAAAAATGAATTTAAAAAATCTCACATCTCACATTGAACACCTCACATATAACGCTCACCCATCTACCCCTAAACAGGGATGTAGAGTGCTTTTGATGAATCCTTTTGGATTTTAGACAAATAAAAATCTTCAAAAACTAGCCATGTAGTAAATTCTTATAGGAATCAATCTATAATAAACATCATATCTCAAATTTGTTAAAAAAATATTATAAAAACTATTAAATTATAATTTTAAATTAGATTATTTTAATTATTATTAATTGTAAAAATAAATAAGATATAAGTTAAACATACATACATATTAAAAACATGAAACAAGATTGTCAACTATGGATATTTACCCCAAGTTTACCATAGTGATTCTTCATTTGTATATAGGGTTTTTTTTATAATACCATGAGCCATTACCATGGGTTATCAATACCACATGCCTAAAAGCTTATAAATTTATGACACTTGTTCATATCACATTTCTTTTAATTAATCAGTTTAATTAAAGGAGGAAAAAATAACTACTTTGAAGATAAATCTCATCCTTTGATTTGTGTATATTACTAAGAATACTCTACAATATTTCATGGAGGTTAAATCCCTACCATCCACCTAATAAGTATTGGTAATTAAATTAAAACTCTGGAAGCCTTGATCCAAAGGAGACATGCTTATTGGTATTATAAATTAGGAAAATCTTATTACATATTTTTTTAAAAGTATAAGTGTTTAAGTTATTTATTAATTATTTTTATCATTAATAATAACAATAATAATAAAGTTCCCGGATGCGGGTGTATAGTCACAATGTAAATGCGATGGGACAGGGGTGGGGAGAGGTGGGACGACACCTGCCTACCATGTACATAACAGATAACCGCCTTGTGAATGAAGGACCTCGGCATTTGAGGAACGCAGGGTTCATTTGCTTCATTTCAAGCAGCTTTGATTCTCCCATCCTGTCTTTTGATATGTTTAACACCTTCGCACGCTCCAGCTTGCCCAAGACCTCGGCTCTCTTCAATGCCACAGTAATGGCGAGTGCTTCTCGATGCATGACAGAGGACGATAAATTAAGGCTATTGTTGTGGAGCCGCTTTCGTTGATTCACTCGCATTACTACCCAACCTCTAGTCTCTGCTCTAGTTATGGTCTGTATGGTGTTGGCTACGTCATCCCTGCTGCCTCTCGTGGCTTGAAAGGGGAGATTAATCTGGAGCTATGCTCTGGTCTTTCTGAGGAACCGCCTTTGTTAATCCTCTGGTTTCTCTCTTGGGCCTCTGGCTTTCGTTTTGATGAGTATCTGATTTGCTTTGGCCCTGCCATCACTGCTGCTGAGCCTTGTTTTTCTCCCACTATTGTTGTATCCCCTATGCCTCGTCTGCGCAATAGAATGCGGTGGCCTAGGGGCATTCCTCGGCGTGTGCCTTCCAGTCCACCCTCCGATTCTCCCTCCCTCTCCAGTGATTTCCTTGCCGGCAATTACCCTCGCACTCGCAGTGGGAGAGGGCGTCTGCATTCGCCCAGCCACTACCCTAAGCCCCGTCCTCCAGACACCACGTCTTCTCCCTCGTTTGGCTTCGCGATTTTCACCTTCAACTGCTCTTTGAACCGCCCAAGGATTATAGCTCACATATCGGTGGTCTTCCATGAGGAAACCCGGGGGAGTCTAGCTCTCATCCGGAGGGCCTTGGCTCTGTTTCTGCTCCGAATCCGTTTCTCCAGATGGGTATTGGCAGTGCATCTTTGCAGGCTCCGGATGCACAAACTCGAAGTGCTCTTGACGTTGTGATGGCATCGGTTGATCCTGGTCCTTTTGAATCTGAAACTGCTCTTGCAAGGGATCTACCTTATACCGGTTGGTGCAGAATAGTGGAAGAGCCTCCAAATGATTAGATTTCTCGTTGTTGCCTCTTTATCATGCCCTGTGGCCCATAATATTGGGCAATTTTTTGTTCAAACTGCTATGTGGGTTCATTCCTGCAAGTTTTTGTTAAAACTGCATTTTTTTGTGAATTTCTATAAACTCTGCAATATCAAGAAGATCATCACTGTTCCCCTACGTGGGTTCTGATAACTGGTTAAGACTGAGTTCCCTGTCATTGGGCAGTCTCCTTATCTGTTTAACTGATCTTCTCTACCTCTCTTCAGGGCAGTGTTTTTGACTTCTTCAGGGCAGTGTTTTTGACTTTGGTCACGTTGTAATTTTACCCCTTTTTCTTAATAGATTAATCTTATTTAAAAATAAATAAAAAATAAAAAAAATAAATTTTATAATTTAGTTATTTTTTATGATTTCTTGATATTAGCGATGTGATAGATATCATGAAATAAATGTTCTAATGTTTTTTGTGGATTGTTGCCTATTGGCATAGATTAGCCATTTAATTTATATGGTTGCTAAGAAGCACAATGTGTATAAGGGGAAGAGATGTGTAATTCATTTTTTTTCTTAACCTAGAGTTCACATGTCTTATTTAAAATAAAAATAAAATATTATCTAAATGAAAAAACAATATAAATTAAAACCAAAAATTAATATACATGTTTAATTAATTTTAATTAAAAGACGTGTGAAAGAAAATTCTATAGAAAACTCCCCTATCAATGATGTCCTTATAAAATCTGCCAACAAAAATAGACAAAGTAAAATTATAAACATATTTTGTAATATACACAACAACAATGCACAACATATTTTTAATGAACAAATTAAATTGAGATTATGAATATTTATTAATATTTTTTAATTATAAAATTTTTTGTATTTATTTATAAATAATATTATATTTTTTTAAATAATATTATGTTTCATTTTAATGGTTAATTCAAAATAAATACAAATAATAATTAATAATAATATAATAATAATATAAATTAAACTTATAAAAATAAACAATGATAACACTATCCTGCATATATTTGTGTAATCATTATTAGGAGAAACACGTAAAAATTATATTATATTAATAATAATATAAATAAATTTAATTTAAAAATAATTATATTAACACTATCATAATGTTTGTATTTGTGTAAACCATAGGTTAACTCGCTGGAAGAATTGCCCAAAAAAATTATGGAAATCCCTGTCTATTTAGAGAAAATCTGGTAAGGATTTTTGTAAATTCAAGTTATAGTGGTTAAACTTAAAAATTTTAAGTGTTTTAGACGTTTTTGATGGTGCTAAATCCATTTCCACCATCAAAAACATGATTCAAACACTACTTTTACAAGATTTTTTGAAATTTTTTTGCCCCGATTCCAACCACTTTTTACCGTCAGGCCAATTCCTCCACCTGTGTAGACGACTCTTTTGTTTAACCTGTGTAGACGACTCTTTTGTTTAACCATTTCAGAGAACACTGTAAAAACAGCGAAAAGGAAAAAATTGGGAACGGGACTAGAGCTTGATTCAAGGTTTGTATTCCCAAGACATGAATGATATAGCCTACAGTTCAATGAAAACGAAATGAAGCAACCAATATGCATGACTGTGACGATGACATGACATAACAAGTAACAACATCTCATCGCTATAGTCTAACTAGTTCGAGGAATTGCCTTGAAAGTTATGGAAATTCTGGTTATATTTAAAGAAATTCTGATAAAAAATTGTGTAAATCTAAGTTAAAGTTATTAAACTTCAAAATTTTAGGTGTATTACAAATTTTTTATGGCACTGAATCTATTTCCACCATTAAAAACACGATTCAAACACTAGGTATACAAAAAAAAAAAATTAGTCATATCCCGCCACTTTTAACTAATGAAAACAATTCCTCCACTTAAGTAGACAAATCCCATTTCAAGAAATTCCTCCACCTCGGTAGATGAATCAATTTCCCAGATATATTAACCATGTGTTCCATTTGCGGAACACATAACCTATCCTATCTTAGTATACAACACCTCTCCTGACAACACCGTGGAAGCGTCTTAGCATATAACACCTCTCCTGACAAACACCGTGGAAGCGACATAACATGTATGCCATTTCCTTGTCCTCCACACATATGCATGGTGCGATATCATCATCATCATTACTCATATGGCGAATAATGGTAATCATCGTCCTGCTGCAATTTCCTCATCCTCATCATGAGCAGTATGCAGAATAATATTTAGTTAAATTAAATTTTATATAAAGATAGTTAGTTATTTCTCGCTGCGATTTCTTCTTCACAGCGACACTGACACCCCCTCCCAGCGAGGAGCCGTCCCCAGGAACCGAAGGCTCAGGAAATGTTCCCTGCGATGACACAGCCATGGACAAGATAGTCGGGCACTTCCAAGAATGGCTGCACCAAAAGATGAATAACAATGCCGACGCTCCTCGTGCCTCTCCGTCCTGCATCATTAGTGACGTATTTAGTCCAGAATGGGTTCACAGCTCCACTGCCAAGTTCGGGATCTCAAGCGTTGCTTTCTACAGTCTCGGGGCATAAGCCGTGTCTGTGCTCCATGCCTCCGCCACCTGCACGCCACAGAACATCATCCCGGAAGGGGACGACAAGATTTTTGAACCACCTGGACTGAGCTTCGCCATCCAGCTGCGCATGTCAGACCTTCCCCCATCTATTCAAATGTAAGCTTAAATAACGATTCTGTAACAATCGAAAACTAACTTTAATGCGAAATAAACTTTTAATGCGCAAGAAAAATACCTCCAACCATTCATGCTTGCTCATGATATTTATTTTTTAAATCCAAAACTACAACTTCAAAAAAAAATCTCAATCTTCTTCTTTCGAAACTTTGCCAACTCAGGAATTTTGCAAGAAGCAAGAATCCATCCACGTGGCCAGAGAAAACTAGTTGGCAGATGAATTATGGTTGAAAAATGACGGAAATCGAACCCTCCTCAACACAAATCTTGGTGTAAAACGAAACTGAAAGCTTTGAGACTCTTGTAAAGCCTTTTGTCTTTAACAAAGATTTTTTATGACGTAATCTGACGCCTCGAATCCAATAATAGACCCTCCAACTAGCCTCCTTGCGTGCCACTGACTATGCTACAGGACTCAAAAGGTAATCGTGAAAATGGCTATGGAAATGAGGCTGTGGTCTCCGAAGCTTTTACAATTGGACAACGAAAACGCTTGAATTAACAGAGCATGTAAGACAAAGAACCTAACCCACTTTACCACACCGGGTAAAAAATGAATTATATAGAGGTAGGCAGATTGTTCGTAAATCATGTTTGGCATTTCCAAGCTAAGCTCTGCTCACTCTAACTTGATGGTGTAAGACTAAAGAGGATTGAGTTAGTGAGTTTGGGGACCAAACATAAGTATATATATTCAAGCTTCCATCAAGCTTTTGTTGGCTATGTGTCAAGTGTTCCACAGATCATGGTAGAGAACTCCAAAGGGAGTAATGGACCACTCCAGAAGCTCCCAACAAGAAGTTAATTAACTGCAATTGGTTTCTGTAATTTAAAGAAATTACTGCAGTTGGTTTCCAGAAATTAAGGAAATGGTTACAGTGTACTTCCGTAATTGTAGGCAGCATTTAGGAAAACGTAAAAGAGCTTAACATTCTCCCACTTGGTCCATACTTCCAATCTTAATATCTCATCTTAAAACCCATTGATAATCTATATTAAGTAATAAATACATGAATCATGGCCATAAGTCCTCTAATGACAAGAATTATCTTCCATGTATTACTATGTATTTATTCTTATTATAATTTATGTGGCAAAAATTTCTTAAGAAATAAACTTTATGTTTATTCTTGGTCCTACACAGATGAATTTTCTCAAATCAAATTAAGGTGCACATAAATATGAGAAAAAAATCAAAATAATTAAAAATTTCATTAAAAATAACATTGTTCATCCAATAAGAAACTACATAATGGAACCAAGTCCCATATTCATTACATGATCCTTGAATTTAAATGGTGGCATACCCTTAATCAAACGATTAGCGATCATCAGCTCAGTGCTAACATGCTCAATGACCACTTTTTTTTCTTTAACATGTTCCCTTATAGCTAAATACTTAATGTCAATGTGTTTATTTCGACTCCCACTATGCTAAATTGTCACAATATATTCTCAATGTCTTAGATATAGAATCCATAATTCTAAGCCTAGAAATGAAACTCTTAAGCCATACACCATGTAAAGTAGCCTCAAAATAGGAGACGAACTCAGCTTCCATAGTGGAAGTGGCAATCAAGGTTTCTTGGCACTCCTCCATGATACAACTCCACCGACCATCATAAAAATGTATCCTGATGTTGATTTGCGTGAATCAACACATCCAGCAAAGTCAAAATCTGAGTAGCCAATTACTTCCAAATTATCCATCCGTCTATACATAAGCATGTAGTTTTTGATCCCTTGAAGGTACTTCATTACTTTGTTTGCATCTCTTCAGTGATCTAAACTTGGATCACTCTGATATCATCCCAACATTCCCACAACAAACGCAATGTTAGGTCTTGTGCAAACCTGAGCATACATTAGGCTTTCGACAATAGAAACATATGGAATGTTCTTCATTTGTTTCCTTTCAAAGTCATTATTTGGACATTGGTTCAAATTGAACCTATCACCCTTCACAATGGGAGCTACACTTGGTGAACAATCCTTCATCCAAAATCTCTCTAAAACTTTATTAATATAGGTTTCTTGAGACAAACCCAAGATGCCTCGAAATCTATCCCTATGGATCTTAATGCCAATGACATAAGATGCCTCACCCATATCCTTCATATCGAAATTTTTAAATAGGAATTGTTTCACCTCATGCAGCAAACCCATATCATTGGTTGCTAGCAAAATGTCATCCACATATAAAACAAGAAAACATATTTTACTCCCACTGACTTTCAGGTATATACATTGATCCATAATGTTTTCTACAAAACCGAAAGAAGAAATTACATTATGGAATTTCAAATACCATTGGTGGGAAGCTTGTTTTAAACCATATAATGACTTCTTGAGCTTGCAAACCAATTGCTCATCATCACTAGAAGGGAATCCTTTAGGTTGTTTCATGTAAACCTCCTCCTCTAGATCTCCATTGAGAAATGTTGTTTTCACATCCATTTTTTGCAACTCCAAGTCAAAATGGACTACTAATGCCATAATAACGTGCAAGGAATCTTTCTTAGATATAGGAGAGAAAGTCTCTGTGTAATCAATTCCTTCTTTCTGAGTGAATCCCTTAGCAACAAGTATTTCCTTGTATCTCTCGATGTTGCCCAATGAGTCCTTCTTTGTCTTAAAGACCCATTTACATCCAATGGATTTTTCACCATTAGGCAACTCAACAAGATCCTAGATTTTGTTACTCTATAGAATTTATCTTTTCCTTCATGGCATCGTACCATAATTCTAATTATTTGCAACTCATGGCTTGTGAAAAGGACTTGGGATCATTTTCGGCTCCAATGTTGTAGTCAGATTCTTGCAGATACACAACATAATCATCAGGAATTGCTAATCTCTTTAGTCTAGTAGATCTTCTTAATGTTGCACCATCATCTTCCTAAGAAGTATGTGGTTCAACTCGTTGTTCAAAAGTTCTTGGCAACTCTTGAACTATCTGATCTACTAGAATGTCATCAGTAACTTGTAGAACTTCAACAATTGGTTGTTTAACGCCAATTTCTACTTAAGGGGTGCTGTGAACAATAACCAATTTATCACTTGAATTGGAAGGTTGAGATTCTAAATGATCCTTCTCGAAAACTATGTTCCTAGTTTGATCGCTCCCACTGATCAAGTCATTTTTAAGAAATTTTGTATTTCTTGATTCCACAATCCTAGTGTTGTGAGATGGACAATAAAATCTGTAACCTTTAGACCTTTCAACATACCCAATGAAATACCCACTAATGGTCCTTGGGTCTAGCTTCTTCTCTTGTATATTATATTCTCACTTCAGACGAACATCCCCAAACGTGCATATGTCACAAATTCGGTTTCCAACCTTTCCATAATTCAAATGGCGTTTTAGGAACAACCTTGGTTGAAACTCAGTTTAATATATACACTGTTGTCTTAAGTGCTTCAATCCACAAGGATTTAGGAAGATTGGAGCTGTTAATCATACTCCACACCATGTGCAATAATGTTTGGTTTCTTCTCTCTGCTACACCATTCTAGTCAGGTGAACCAGGCATGGTGTATTAGGCAACAATACAATGCTTTTGAAGAGATTTTGTTAATGGCCCAGGTGCTTGTCTATCTTCTATGTATCTACCATAATATTCTCCACCTCTATCTGATCTCACGATCTTAATTTGCTTCCCACATTGTTTCTCTACTTCAACCTTAATGATCTTAAAGACATCTAATGCTTCGCACTTTTTATGAAGCATGTAAAGATACAAATATCGTGAGTAATCATCTATAAAAGAGATGAAGTATTTATGACCATGTGAGTCCATGTCTGGACTACATATATCAGTATGTATGATCTCTAATATGTCCGAACTCGTATTGGCACTTTTCTTTAACTTGTTGGTCTGCTTTCCCTTTATGCAGTCCACACAAGTCTCAAAATTAGTGAAATCCAGAGTATTCAGTACCCCTTCATTTACTAGTCTTTTAATTATTTCTATGGATATATGACCTAATCTCCAGTGCCATAATTTAGAGGAATCTTCATTAATAACACATCTTTTAGTGCTAGTGTCAACATGCATTGAATCATAAGTGACATTGTCTTGTAAATTAATGCAGTAAAAACCATTAGACAAAATACCGTTCCCAACATAATCAAATTTATAAAATAAACTGAAAGACGTTTCTGAAAAGTTAAAGGAATATCCAAAAGGTACAAGCCTTGAAACTAGAATCAAGTTTCTAGAAAAAACTTGGAACATAAAAGGTCTTTTCTAATTCTAAAACAAAGCCACTACTTAAAGTTAAATAGCATGTTCCTATAGCTTCCACATGCGAGCCCATCTTGTTTCCTAATAAGATCCTTTGCTCACTTCCCACTGGCTTCCTTAGGTTTTATAAACCCTACAAAGAATATGAAATGTGAATTATTGAACCAAAATCAATCCACTAGGTGTTAATATTGACATTAACCATATTAGATTCATAAAAAACAAACGAGATTGGATTACCTTTGTCCGCAAGAAATTTCTGAAATTTGGCACATTCCTTCTTCATGTGTCCCTTGTTTTTACAGAAGAAACACTTGGAATCCTTCTTGATATCATCTTGGGGAGGGACTTTACCTTTCCCTTTCCGACTGGCTTGAGATTTTCCCTTTCCATGCATTGCTAGCATTGCACTTTCTCCCAGTTCCATCACCAGTCTCTCTTCCTCTTGAACACACATGGTCATGAGTTCATTAATTGACCATTTATCCTTATGTGTGTTGTATGAGATTTTGAAGGGTATGTATTGGTGTGGAAAGGTATTCAGGATGTACTGCACCAGGAAAGACTCCGATATTTCAACCTCGAGTTTCTTCAATTGAGCCACAGTGTCCCTCATTTGCATGATGTGCTCGCACACACATTTCACATTGGTGAGCCTTAGGGATGAGAATTTCATGATTAGGGTGCTTGCTAGTGCCTTTTCTGAAGTGACAAAATGATCATCAATGGCTTTCAGTAGGTCTCAGACCTTTTCATGCTGATCAAAGGAACCATGAATACCAGCTAAAATTTTAGTCTTAATGAACATCATGCTTAGACGATTAGATCTTTCCCATCGTTCATAAAGCATGATGTCCGTTGTAGTGCTGGTATTAGTGAGTGCCGATGGTTCATCTTTCCTAATAGCATAGTCTATGTCCATCCACCCCAAATGAAGGAGAACCCTCTCCTTCCAGACCTTGTAGTTATCTCCCTTAAGTCCAGGCATATCACAACAAATTTTAAAGAAATTTGTAGGTTGTACAACTGCATAAAATTAAAGATCACATGCTTATGTTAAATTTGAGGCCTAAATAAAATTTCATGCTTTACGAATGTAAACCATACTTAAAATTGAATCTAATGACATAAAAATTGCCAGTGGGCTAAATTTTCAATTCAAGGAGATTCAATTATTCTTTATAATAGAATTTATCAAATTATTCACTTAATTCATAATTCTAAGGGTATATTATGATTATAATTTGATATAAATTCTATCTTAGTTTTGAACTTTATGATAAAACTATTAATTCATAATTCGTGTGGGTAAGTTATGAATATTTTATCTTAATTAATTATATAAATATAATAAAAATTCATGTGGGATAAAATTTATTATATTTAGTTAAATTAATTACAATTTAATGTCTAAATAATCTTTATGTGATCCTAACCAATCATAATATATAATTTTATTTAATTAGAGATGCTGTGGCTATTCTCTAATCAATTAAAACTATATGGATCACTAGACATTATTTCTTTTATGCATAAAAATTAACTTGATATGAAAATAATGATAATTTGCATAAATAAAACTAAAATATTCATGCATAATATTCTTAAAAAAAAAAAAACTCTAATTGGGTTCTGTAATGGGAATCTATTATGTAATGCATTATGTTTTAGTGAAGAGTCTGGAATTCCCCTGTATATTCTGAAAATTATTTATATGTCAAAAAAAAATTCATTATTTATAAAAGCCACTCATTGATTTCATTATATTCCTCATTTTACTCAAGTAAAAACAAATTGTACAATCGAGTAAAACACATGAAATCAAGAAACACCAGAAAACCCTCATTTTAATGGTAAACACCAAGGCAGAGATAAAAGATGGGCTCTCATACCAAATGTAAGTTTAAATAACGATTCAATAACAATAAAAAACTAACTTAATGTGGAATAAACTTTAATGCCCAAGAAAAATACCTCTAGCTAATGATGCTTGCTCACGTTGTTTATTCTTTAAGTTCAAAAAAAAATCTCCAACAACTTTGGCAATCTTTTTCTTTTTAAACTTTGCCAACTCAGGAATTCTGTAAGAAGCAAGAATCCGTCCATTCGACCAAAGAAAATTATTTGGTGGATGAATTTATGGTCGAAAAATGATGGAAGTCGAACCCTCGTCAACACAAATCTTGGTGTAAAATGAAATTGAAAATTGCGAGGCTCTTGTAAAGCCTTTTGTCTTTAACAAAGATCTTTTGTGATGTAATCTGATGCCGTGAATCTGATACCAGACCCTCCAACTAGCTTCCCTGTGTGCCACTGACTATGTTATAGGACTTAGAAGGAAATCGTGAAAATGGTTGTGGAAAGGAGGTCGTGGTCTTTGAATCTTTTACAATTGGACAACGAAAACACTAGAATTAACAGAGCATGTAAGACAAAGAACCTAACCCACTCTAGCATAGCAGGTAAGAAAACTATTATATAGAGGCAGGAAAATCATTCCCAAATCCTGTTTGGCACTTCCAAGCTTTGCTCACTCTGACTTGATGGTGTAATATTGAAGGGGATTGAGTTAGTGAGCTTGGGGACCAAACAGAAGTATATATAGCCAAGCTTCCATCAAGCTTCTATTGGCTATGTGTCAAGTGTTCCACGGATCATGGTAGAGAACTCCAGAGGGAGTAATGGACCACTCTAGAAGCTACCAACAAAAAATTAATTAACTGCAAGGAGCTTAACAAATATTCTAGTGCGTCACTCGACTGGGTTAGCGAGATTAACCGCACCAGAGACAAGCACCAGATCATACTCATTAATACATTTAATGGCATCAATTCCTCGGGGATCGGTCACACGAAGAGTTTGACTGGGGCACCTGTGTTGAACATAGGTCCGCTACTCCCACCCGCTGTTTTCGACAAGCAAGGAGTCGATTGTGGAAAGATGAATATCCTATGAGGCAAGCGAGCAGATATTGATGATGGAGAGTGCTTGCGGTGTTTGGATTCCTAACGACCAAAGTTTGTAGTGCTCATGGGTTTTGGCAGCTTATTTATTCCCAACAACGAACAAATCTTTGCGTTGTTGGTAGGCTTGCAAGTTAGTGGGCACGCTTTCATATGGGCTATTCGACGATGTAGGGAGCTCAAGCTTGAAGCGCCCTATCAAGTGCCCCTGCCTGAGGGAGAGATAGGGAAAGGGCTAATCATACGTGGTTGGGTGCCTCAGCTCCTTATTCTATCGCATCCTTCCATCGGTGCATTCCTCACTCACTGTGTGTGGAACTCTGTGCTGGAGAGCATAAGCATGGGAGTACCCATGATCACTTGGCCCATCCATCTAGAGCAGTCACTTAACTCGAAGTTCGTAGTAGAAAACCTAAATATAGCCACAAGACTATGTGTGGGTGCGACTAGTAAGTCTGATGAAGAGAATGTGAAAAGAGCAGTGGAGATGATTTTGGCGGAACAAGAAGGGAAGAATATGGAAATGAGAGCTCAAGAACTAAGAAAGCTAACCAAAAGCGTTGTGGATAAAGATGGAACTGAACCTTCTTATAACAACCTTTTGACTTTTGTCGAAAGTATCAAAAGCAAAAATGGCACCACACCTCCAGGACCTCCCCAACCTCCGAGACCTCCTCCACCTCCAGGATCTCCCTTAAGTAGAGGACCTACCTCACCTCCAGGATCTCCCCAAAGTAAAAGGGTAAAAGTGTAACCATGATGATCTTTCACATTTCATGATGAAATTTGCATATTAAATAGTGGCCGCATTTCATAGTTTACAGAACTCATTCAAATTTATAAAGTAGTGGCATGAAAGTTGGGTAGTAGATTCCAGTGGACTATCATGAGATCCAAACTTTCATTTAGTTTTTTAAGTTGAGGAAGATGCATATATGTTAATTCCATCCAAATTTTCATTTAGTTTTTTTTAAATCAGAAAAAGATAGGTATATGTTAATTCTAATTCTAGTGGGGAGAGAATAGAATTAAATTGAAACTCTATGTTACATAAATTTTCTCTTCCCTTGCATGTAATTTCGCTATTATATTCAGATCTATGCTCTCACCTACTGTATTAATCGAGTAAGCTATTGAGATTCAGATCTATGTTCTCAAGTTTGTTGTGGAAATTCAAAATCAATGAAACCTATTGAGATTAAGGTATATGATCTAATAATATGTCGTATGGAATTTTCGGTTGTTAATTACAAGTGTTTTCCATAACTATTAAAGATAATAGGAATTCTTTCAAAAATTTTAGTATTAATCACATGGGTTAGAAACCGAACTGAATATGTGTTAGAAACCGAATATAAAGAATTATTTTAAAGACAATTTTGTTTATTTAGTGGGGAAAAATATTATAAATGTGTTAAATTAAATTTGATTTTTATTTATATCATTACATTTCTATTATTTAGGATTGTGTTTTAATGTTTTTTTATTATATATTTCTTTAAATGTATATATGTTTATTTAAATATTAATTTTTTTATAATTAATAATAATTTAAAATGAAATTATAATTTTATTAATATAAATATATTAGGAAATAATTATCATAATATGTTTGAGTATTTATTATGGCTATTCTAGTAATAAGTTTTTATAATAGAATTCTAAGATAATAACTAATCAATTTTACTATTTAACATAAAGAAGTGTTACATATTTGTAAATGGATATGATATATTCATTTTCTTTTTTAACTATATAGACTGCATTATTGTTAGAGTTCTAATAAATATTGAAACTTGTAAGTTACATAACGATTTTATTAGGTTCATTACCCATCTTAAACTTATCTAGTTGCGTTGCATGTCTTAACCTTATATTTTGAGTCATTCATCTTATCTTCTACCTATCCCTAGAAGCCTCTATTGTTCCTATAAATTAGGTTCATGTATAGCTCATTTTCTCAAGTAATCAAGTGTGTTTTCTTTATTCATCTTGTGATCTCTTGGTAAAGAGATCGTTTAGCTTCCCACTCAGATCCTTGGATATTTTGATACTCTTTCAATTATAATTATCTCAAATAAAATTGAATATCATATACTCATATTTATTTATGAGCATCACACAGAATTAGATATCATATATGTTCGAAAAGTGGAGTTGACAAAGAACAAATAATTCACACATAAAACATGAGTTTTTTCTCTTCTATTGATAACACAAAACATGATTCTTACAATGAACTTAGTGACGGGTATTTAACCTTTTCAAACTAGTGACTTGTCTAAAATATCTTGACATGCACAAACACTTAACTCAGTTTAAACTCACACTCTAAATATGGACTACACTTAACTCTTCAATCATCACTCGACTTGACTCAACGCTCAACACTCAACTCTCAGTTAACTAACTCTCTATGTTTAGCTAACTCCAAATGCAGGAGTAATTACAATTTCTAATACTCCCCTTTACTTACTACAATATGACTCAACATGATTCAACTATGCCTGCTAAGCTTACAATATAAATTGACTCAATTTTCACTCAAACATGCCTGTTGGTCTATGTCTCAGCTAGGCTTACAATGACTCAAGAATTTTACAATTTTCCATTTTCTTTTTCTCTTCTTCCAAATTTTATAATCTCAAAATTTCTTCATTCTCTGTTGCGCTTTCTTGTTGTAGGCTCCATATTCCTTTACTTGCTGTTGCTGCAATTTTTCTTTGACTTTTCTTGAATTTGTGCTGAAACACAATCTGATCTTTTCTACTACACCTTCCTCTTCAAATATTTGTTCAACCATGAATTGCTGCCAAAACGTTGCATCTTCAAACTGTCTTCTTTACTTTTCTTGTTGTTCTTTATATTCATGAGTTTGACTCGCTTCAATGTTGGAAATAATACTGAGAGGGGGGGGGGGGTTGAATCAGTATTAGAAATTTAACAATTTTTCATTTCCATAAACATATTGATATACGCTACTTCTGTTAATTCAACTTCCGTGTATATGCAACTATGTTTAGAGGAAACCACATATATCTTACAGACTTATAATTTAGTTAGCTGATCTTAATCTATGTATCAGAACCATAAAATAGTAATCAAGTGCAGTAAACAGTACAGGCAATCACACACATGAACACAAGATATAAGGTGGAAACCCAATGTGGGTGAAAACCACCTGTTGTAATTCGTCTGTATCTTCTTTTAATTAGAAACTTCTTTTTACAATATTTCTGTATTGGTGCAGTCTTATACCAGTACGCAGGCTTCTACCTGCAGAAGGGTACAACCTTCTCTCGTTCTCCAGCTTCTCCTAGAAGGGAGCTACAACCCCCTTAGCTCTTGTACTAGCTGATGTTCTAATACGTAAGTGCTGACCTACAGAAGGCTACAACCTTCTCTTTTCTTTTAGGGACCATGTTTCATAAATTTTCAAACTGGATCCATCAATAACATCAATCAAACATCAATTATCTGCATCAACCAATCTCCTTTGCACTAACCAAAACTGAATCAAACAATCACTTCTCCGAACGCTATAACCAAAATACGGTAACAGCAACCAGAAACCAATCCTGAACCCAGAACACTGCAACAATAAACAAAAGTAGCTTAAACATATTTTATGAGACGCACACTACTTAAATATGTAGAAACTATGTGCATACGTTGTTATATTAAGGCAAACATGTGTATATGTCATTTTGAATTATCGAACCAGCATGCATACGCACCTTTGCTATGCTGAACCTGCGTACAAATCTATAAAAGATAATTTACCTTTCCCAACTATTCAGACATCAATTATACCTAGATCATAAGATTTATAGATCAAGTCATGTGCCAAATATAACAAATCAAAATCACACAAAGATACTTCTCTTCAAGCCTTAAGATCTTGACCCATCAATAGAACTTATCCTTCTTCTAGCGCTCAAGTTCCTCCCTGATTCAGATCCAGCTAAGTACCATAATCCAATGATCAATATTCTAGATCTTGCTCTTCATAAGATATTCAATCATTGAGTGCCTTTGCCTAATGATCTCCTTTCCCTTTTATAGTCTTAGGCCTTACTCAATGCCAAGGTCCAAAACCACTTAGAACCAATACCTGGGTCCAAATACCTGGGTTAAACACTTCGGATGAGATACCATGGTCCAAAACCATAGGTCCAAATACCAAGGACCAAAAACCAAGTTTTCTAAACTATACGCGCTTTTCTATGCATGAAAGTGCCTGTATACGCATACGCGCCTTTTGGTCTGTGAATTTGCGTGTATACGCGGCTTGGTCAATGGGAACTTGCGTATACCTCCTTTTCCTTTATTCTGAGAGCCTACGAGCCTGAAATTTCATCTGAGTGAGTTGCTGAGTGAGTTGCCATCAAGGACAATACCTGTGCCATAGTGCCAATCCTGTGTCATAATGCCAGCAATCTCCCCCTTTGGACTTGATGGCAACCCCAAGTCACTCAGAGTCATTCTCCCACTTTGTCATCAAAGGAAAAGGGTTATGATCCCCCTAAATACATGCTGAAATCTCTGCTCTGCTGTGTTGTCCATGCTCCCCCTGACTGTAGGCAAGGTCTACAAAAAGATGTTCTACAAGAAAGAACTTGACTTTATACATCATAAATGACCTTCCTATCACCAAAGACTCATACATACATCCATCTTCCAACCAAAATTGACTTATCCACCCAACCACGTGGATATATACCAAAAATTTATACATGATACAACAAGAATATTACATCATCCATCCCAGGCGTAGTGGGGAACCGAAATAGGTCGTTACATGTCCTTGATAATAAAAGAAATACTTGACATAAAGACCAAATATCTAAGACAAAACTATGATAGTCATCACAACTATCATAAGCAAAATCTATCAATCACCATCCGGACCATCAACCATGATCTCCCTCTACACCTATTCCACTTGAATCAAAAGAAACTATGAATTTGTACCAAGATCTTCTAAGATAATGCCAACAATGCATTATTAGAAGTATATGCTCCCCTTGAACCTGTGCCAACTGGTCTCTATCAGTCCCATATCAGACTCTTTTCATCCTGAGTCTAGCCCACTATTTTTCTTCAACCTAACGTATATGCGGCTGTATCCACAAAAACAGGAGTATGTACGCAGATGCTCTTCATGAAACTCGCATACAACCACTTTTCTCTAAAACAGATAAGTGTCAATAGCAAGATGATGCATCAACTACTCCCAGCTTCTGTCTAAGGTATTCAAATGTCTCCTTGGGCAGTGGTTTGGTGAATATACCAGCAACCTGTTCCTTGCAGGGAACATACTCCAATTTTACCTTTTGTTCAAGTACTTGTTCCCTGAGAAAATGATATTTGATAGGTATGTGCTTGGTATTTGAATGCATGACTGGATTCTTTGAAATATTGATTGCACTTGTATTATCACATAAAATGGAGATAGGTGGAGTATAAGTGATTTGAATGTCTTGCAATGTTTGCATCATCCAAAGGATTTGTGTGCAGCAAGATGCAACAGCCACATATTCTACTTTAGCTGTAGATAATGCAATTGAAGTTTGTTTCTTGCTAAACCAATATACTAATCTGGACCCCATAAAGAATGCACCACCACTAGTGCTTTTTCCGTCATCCACACTTCCTACCCAATCTACATCTATATATGCATGAAGTGTGAGATCTGTATCTCTAGGATACCATAAGCCATAGTTTTGTGTTCCTTGAAGATATTTGAAAATCCTTTTAACTGCCTGAAGGTGTGCTTCTTTTGGATTAGCCTAGAATATTCCAACTATTCTCACTACATGCATGATGTCTAGTCGGGTACCTGTTAGATAGAGTAGACTACCAATCATGGATCTATAGGTTGGTTGATGTACTGTTTTTTATTCATCATTTGCGCTGAGGCTGCATCATGTTACCATAGGGGTACATACTGGTTTGGAATCTTCCATGTCATATTTCTTCAAGATCTGCTTGAGATACTTGGTTTGCGATAGAAAGATACCATCTTTGTTTTGTTGGACGTGTAAACCAAGAAAATATGTGAGCTCACCAAGTAGGGACATTTCAAATTCTTTTTGCGTCACCAAAGCAAATTTTTGACTCATGGCTTCTTCATTGCTACCAAAGAGGATATCATCAACATACACAACAAGTATTAGCAATTTATCATTGTCAATCTCTATATATAGATTGCTATCTGCTGATCCTTTTGAAAAACCTTGTTGATGGAGGCATTTGTCCAGACTACCAAGCCCTTGGAGCCTGTTTAAGACCATAGAGAGTCTTTCTAAGTCTGCATACAAGTTTTGGATCATTTCCAAGGATGAATCCATCTGGTTGCTCAATATACACTTCTTCTTCTAAGTCTCCATTTAGAAATGCATATTTCACATCCATTTGATATACTTTGAACTTCTGAAAGCTAGAAAGAGCAAGGAACATTCTTATGGCTTCAAGTCTAACAATTAGTGCAAAATTTTCTTTAAATTCTATACCTTCTTGTTGAGCATATCATTTACAAACAAGTTTGGCCTTGTTTCTAATAACATTTCCATTTTCATTCAGCTTGTTTTTGAATATCCATTTGGTCCCTATGACATTCTTATCATTGGGTCTAGGAACCAATTCCCAATTGTTATTCTTTTCAATCTGTTCAAGTTCCTCATTCGTGACCTTGAACCAACATTCATCTTTGCATGCTTCACTTGTATTTCGTCGTTCGATGGAGGAGAGCAATGCTAGATAGCTTAAATCTTCTGTAATAGTTCTTCTTGTTTGTACACCTGCCTCTTTTTGCCCCACAATTTGAGTCTTTGGATGGTTCTTCTGGACATGACTGGATGGAGTCTTTTGTTCTACTCTTATCTGTTCTTTTGGTTCCTCATAAGTTTCTTCTTCAACATTAGTCTGATATGATGTTGAAGGATAGTCCTCCTCATCTTCATAATCTTCGGTTTTTATCTGCTTTGGATTGTCGCCTTCTTCATCAACCACCACATCAATACTTTCAACAATTTTTCCAAGTCTTTTATTGTAACACTTATATCCTTTAATTTAGGAAGAGTAACCAAGGAGAATGCCTTCATCTGCTCTAGGTTCAAACTTGCCAAGCTTTTCATCAGTCCTTTTGATCTAACATTTGCTTCCAAAAACTTTGAAGTATTTTACAGTAGGAGTCTTACCATACCAAAATTCATGAGGATTTTGAGTGCTATTTACCCGGACGTTTGTTTTGTTGAGAATAGTAATGGCAGCAAATGCAGCTTCACTCCAAAAGGTTGCAGGAGTTCCAGACTCATCAAGCATAGCACGAGCCACTTGTTGAACCTTTCTATTCATCCTTTCCACCACTCCATTTCACTGAGGAGTCCTTGCAGTAGAGAATTCCCTTCTTATTCCATGTTCTTGACAAAAGTCGAAAAATTCATCCGAGGTAAATTCCCCTTCTCGATCAGACCTGAGGCATTTGATTTTGTTATATGATTCACTTTCAACCAAGGTTTTGAAAGCTTTGAACTTTTCGAAAGCTTTGTCTTTATGCTTCAAAAGTCCTATCCAACACATCCTGGAAAAGTCGTCAATGAACAATATAAAGTATTCTTCTCCATGAGGTGAATTTTTCCTTGATGGACCACATAAATCAGCATGGACAAGTTTAAGTGGCTTACTAGTTGATCCTTCCTTCTCATGGAAATGTGTTCTAGTTTGCTTACCAAACTGACATGATTTGTATATTGTATTGTCTAGAATTCTAATGTCAGGAAGATCGTGAACAGCTTGAGATTTTCATGCTTTCCTTATCTGAGGGAAGCTTAGATGCCCCAATCTTTTGTGCCATAACCAGTTTTCATCATTTTTGCTTAGATAGCATTGTTGTTGTCCTCCCTTTAGTATGTATAAATTATTTGGATTTCTTATGCCTTTGATCATTGTTTCTTCTGTATCAACCTCACAAACAATACATCCATTTGATCGAAATACTACCTCATTTCCTTGATCACACATATGACTAACACTCAATAGATTATGCTTTAAACCGTCAACATACATAACATTTCTAGCTTTGAACTTTTCTTTTAAAAGAACAGAGCCTTTACCTTTTATGAGTGCAGGGGTGTCATTTCCAAATGAGACCTTCCTTTCCTTTTCTAAGGCACTATATGACTGAAGTTTTTCCTTATCACCTGTCATATGTTTCGAGCATCCACTGTTGATGTACCACTGATTTTCTTGTCCTTCTTCATATAAGGCTATACCACATCTTTTTGTTTGTGGTTCTTTCTTTCTCCATGTTTTGGGACCCAATGAAGCTTGCTCCTTTTGAGAAGTTTGCTGAAACTTACTCCTGCATTTAGAATCTTCATGACCGAAGTTGTTACAAATAGAGCATTCTATTTCATTTTCAAGAGCAGAAAAGTTATTGTAGGTCCTCTTCATGATCCCAGTCACACTCCTTTGGTTTCATGCTTCTCTAGTCATGATGGTCTTGTAGTCAACACATTGAGAAGCTTTGTGTCCAAATTTATAACATGAGAACCATTGGCCATTAAAGAAATTCCTACAATTATCAAATCTACTGACCAGGTGATTTTAGTTTCTATTGACATTCATTATTGAAGCAAATTGGGAATGATTTACCTATGGTTGGTTGTAGCTTATGTTCATCATTGAAGTAGATTGACCCCGATTTACCTGGTGATCCACTTTATGCCTTTACTGATGATTGTCAACCTATTCACTTCTCCTTGCTGCATCAATATAACTTTTGGAGGTGGATGGCTTCTATGCTTGAGATGCTTCTTCAGTATATCCAAGACCTGTCTTTATTAGAGGAGAAAATTTTACTTTGATAATCTCATCTAAAGTTTTAGATCTTTTAACAAATCTAAGATTAAGAGATTTTATTTTCTCAATATCTTTTCTAAGTCCCACAATTTCACATTCTAACTTTTCATTGTGTTTTTCCCTTTAAGCAAGTTGGAATGTCAGAATATCTATAATCATATTTTTTTCTTCTAAACAGATTTTAAGTTTAGAAATTTCTTCATAGAGATCATCTTCATCTATAGCATCCAAGTAATCACCATCTTCAAAAGCCATCAAAAGTCTATAATCATTACCATGTTCACCTTCGTCACTATTTGAAAATCCATCATTGTCTTCATGGGTATAATAGCTCTTCTTACTTACGCTCTATTTTCTATTCCAATTAATCGGTTCCTTACCTTTATCAAGCTTATCTTTATGACAACATTTGGCTACATAATGACCGACTCTTCCACAAGCAAAGCATTTGAAAGGTAACTTACCTCTGAATCTTCCAAAACCCCGTTGAAGGTTCTTAACAAAATTTGATTCTTCGCCTCCTTCTGATGTATGTCCTGACTCATTGTATTCTCCTTTTCCTAAAGCTTTGAATGTGGCTTCTCTCATGTCTAATGGACCCCCTTTTCTTATTTCAAAAGCAGTTAGGATTCCGTTTAGCTGTGACATAGTAAAACTTTGAAGATTCTTCTTTTCTTCTATGGAAGAAACTTTTGATTCAAACTTAGAAGACAAGGATCTTAGAACCTTTTCAACTAAAGTAACTTCTTTTATCTCTTCACCCAAGTTTTTCATGTGATTAACAATTTCATCTATGCGTAGGAAATAATTAGCTACACTTTCATCATTGTGCATTTTGAGAGTTTCATATTGAATTCTGAGAGATTGTAGATTTTCACGTTTTACCTAATCATCTCCTTCATAGCTTAGAATGATCTTGTCCCATATTTATTTGGCGGTTTTGAGCTGCATAACCTTGACGAATTCTAATTGTGATAGACTCCCCAATAGAGCATTGATAGCCTTTGTTGGAAATATGTATGCTCCTTCCACAATATCCCAAACTTCTGTTCCAAGAGATTGAAGATAGGTTGTGGTTCTTACCTTCCAATAGATGAAGTTACTCCCATCAAAAATTGGTGGCCTCATGGATGCCTCTTTTTCATAGTTGCTCATGATGATAGATCTTCCTTCAAATGATCAAGCTTCTTCTGAAGGACCTGCTCTGATTCCTATTGTTGGAAATAATACTGGGAGGGGGGGGGTGAATCAGTATTAGAAGTTTAACAATTTTTCATTCCCATAAACATATTGATATATGCTACTTCTGTTAATTCAATCTGCGTATATACGCAACTGTGTTTAGAGGAAACCACATATATCTTACAGACTTATAATTTAGTTAGCTGATCTTAATCTGTCTATCAGAACCATAAAACAGTAATCAAGTGCAGTAAACATTACAGGCAATCACACACATGAACACAAGATAAAAGGTGGAAACCCAATGTGGGTGAAAACCACCTGTTGTAATTCGTCTATATCTTCTTTTAGTTAGAAACTTCTTTTTACAATATTTTTATACTAGTGCAGTCTTATACCAGTATGTAGGTTTCTACATGCAGAAGGCTACAACCTTCTATCATTCTCCAGCTTCTCCTGGAAGGGAGCTACAACCCCCTTAGCTCTTGTACTAGTTGATGTACTAGTACGTAGGTGCTGCCTACAAAAGGCTATAACCTTCTCTTTTCTTTTAGAGACCACGTTTCATAAATTTTCAGACTGGATCCATCAATAAAATCAATCAAACATCAATTATATGCATCAACCAATCTCATTTGCACCAATCAAAACTGAATCAAACAATCACTTCTCTAAACGTTGTAACTAGAATACAATAACAATAACCAGAAACCAATCCTGAACCCAGAACACTACAGCAATAAACAAAAGTAGCTAAAACATATTTTATTAGACATACGCTACTTCAATATGTAGAAACTGCATGCATTTGCTGTTATATTAAGGCAAACTTGCGTATACGCCATTTTGAATTATCGAACCAGCCTGTATACGCGCCTTTGCTATGGTGAACCTGCGTACAAATATATAAAAGATAATTTACCTTTTCCAACTATTTAGACATCAATTATACCTAGATCATCATATTTATAGATCAAGTCATGCACCAAATATAAGAAATCAAAATCACAAAAAGATACTTCTCTTTAAGCCTTAAGATCTTGACCCATCAATAGAACTTATCCTTCTTCTAGCGCTCAGGTTCCTCCTTGATTCAGATCTAGCTAAGAACCATAACCCAATGACCAATATTCTAGATCTTGCTCTTCATAAGATATTCAATCCTTGAGTGCCCTTGCCTAATGATCTCCTTCCCCTTTTATAGTCTTAGGCTTTACTCAATACCATGGTCCAAAACCACTTAGAACTAATACCTGGGTCCAAATACATGGGTTCAACACTTCAAATGAGATAACATGGTCCAAAACCATAGATACAAATACCAAGGACCAAAAACCAAGTTTTCCAAATTGTACGTGCTTTTTTGTGCATGAAAGTGCGTGTATATGCATACGTGCCTTTTGGTCTGTGAATCCGCGTGTATACGCGGCTTGGTCAATGGGAACCTACGTATACCTCCTTTTCCTTTATTTTGAGAGCTTGTGAGTCTGAACTGTCATCTGAGTGATTTGCTGAGTGAGTTGCCATCAAGGAAAATACATGTGCCATAGTGCCAATCCAATGTCATAATGCAAACATTCAATTTGTCCTATTGGTTTCTGAATCCATTCTTCAATGAGTTTCAAATCTACATGAAACTTATTAACAACCTTGCTTTCAACTTCTTTTCCCATGTTATTATGAACACCTGCATATTCAAAAACAATGTTAACAACATCTTTAATATGACTCTCTTCAATGAGAGCTTCCTTCTCTACATCTTCCTTCTTTTCAAATGCATGGAGGTTGTATTCCACTATAATGCTATTATTGTGTATTCTCATCAAAAAAATTTCAATCACTTTATCTTGTTCTTAATCATCAACTGCTGCTAGATGACATACTACTTCATGAGCAGTTCCAACCACTTCATATCTTGCTGCTACAATGACAGCTTCAACCTTCAATGCTTCACCAAGCATGGCCCTTACCATATTGTCACAATCAATCAATGGATTTTTAGATCTTACCTCTTTAGAATGGTGGTAGTGGACAATTCTCGTGATATTCCCTCTTAAACCCCTCTTTGCCTATCCTGTAGACTGTCTCTGTGTAGGTTTTAACCCCGTAGAGGGGGGGGACCCCCCCCCTCTAACCCCCCGGTTCACTAAGTAGGTTAGTCGTGGAAAGAATATAACACAACCCAACAATCTCCCACTTGTTGTTTTCTTTCCACAGGGGGCCACAGGAGAGCTTATTCATTTTTCCAGCCCTGAAACACCCATTGTTTCTCTACACCAAGAGAACTTATCATAGCTACACGATTTTGTCAATGCATCTGCAGTATTCTTCAAAGTGTCCACCTTTACTAGCAACACCTTTTTGTCTTCTATCATATCCCTCACAAAGTGATACTGAACATCAATGTGCTTTGTCTTTGAATGATAAGCAGGGTTCTTTGCCAAGAAAATTGCACTTTGGCTGTCACAGTCTATCCTTATAGCTCCCTGTACTAACCCCATACTTGAACACAATCTCTGCAACCAAACTGCTTCCTTGCTTGCATGAGTGGCTGCCATGTATTCTGCCTCTGTAGTTGATAGTGCCACTACAGATTGTTTCTTACTCATCCAACTGACTGCACCTCCAAATAGGTTAAACACATACCCACTTGTAGATCTTCTCTTATCTAGATCTCCAGCCTAGTCTGCATCAAAAAAGCCATGAATATTCAACACTCTGTCCAATCCTGGTCTTCCTTGATAGCACAAACCATAATCACTAGTGCCATGCAAATACCTGAAAACATGCTTCACTGTTGTCCAGTGCTCCTTCCCTAGTTTTGACATAAACCTGCTCAATACTCCCACTACATGTGCAATGTCTGGTCTAGTATAGACCATTGCATCCATCAAGCTACCGACTACACTTGCATATGGAACACGGGACATGCCCTCTTCCCCTTCTTGTGTCTTGGGACACTGTTCAATAGATAACCTCACACCTACAAGAATAGGAACCTTCATCGGTTTACTATCCTGCATATTAAACCTCTACAGTATTGTCTCGACATACTTCCTCTGGTTTAACTAGAGCTTCCTCTTTGCTCGATCT
>APFE030751619.1:40910-56684 GCA_000404065.3 Pinus taeda
CCAAAAACCATCGCGTCCAAAAGCATGGACCGAAAACCATAGGTAGGTTCGCCCAACCTAATATAGGGTCCAAAAAAATATTTCTTGGGGCGCTGCCCTAAACCCCATAGAGGGGGGCTACCCGCTCCCTCAAACCCCTCAGACAAGGGGGGCTACCACCCCCCCTGTGACCCCCACGCTGCGCAATCGGCGCAACGAAGGGGGGGCTCCGCCCGCCCTCTAACCCCCCGGTTCACTACGTAGGTTAGTCGTGGAAAGAATATAACACAACCCAACACTCTGTGTATCCTATAGACTGCTCCTATAGACTATTTGATGGAGGGGTCCCCCAGCATATCACCATACTTAGCAAACTGATGCCAGGGTTACCTAGCATTTAGCCACAATATCCATTTTGTCAATAATGCATCCAAAACTGTCCCAGGTGTATGACTCTACAATGGAGTCAAACCTTCAGACCATAAATGGTTAAGTGGCCCTCTTATACAGTTCCTTTTTAACGAAACTTCAATCACCCTGCCTGAAACCTCCTATCAGTGCTCTTTCCACTTTGTAACCCATTAAAAACAGAAAATCCATTTACAAAGGGAACACATTTTCCGCTTTGGATATAGCCTTAGCACAGACCTCGAGGCTAACCTCATCACAATCGCTTATCACGTCTCCACTTATATTTATATCAATACTTCTTTCTCTTTTATTTGGCTGTTCACTTGTGTCAAATCTCCTCCAACATTTTCAACAAAACCTACATTCATAAAACACTTGTTAAAATAAAAAAACATAAGGTTGATGTGCCTTATCTTCCTTTGGCAACAATTTAGTTTGCTGCTCGGTTTTCTCCTTCTCCTTTGTCAGCACATCAGTATGTTGATTTGAATTCTTAGCGGAATTCATGAGACTATTAGTTAATTTCTCTTCCACACCATTTCTTCTAATGATGTCTTCCTGCTTGGGTTCATAGTAGTGAATTTCTCCTTCCTTAACCTGCTGTTGGTTATCTTCACTTTGAAATTGTTTGATTCGTAATGCCTCTTTACCATCTTCAAACAACCTCTGCTCAATCTCTTTGATCACATAATCATATTCATTCATGGTTTTTAATGAACCTACAAACAAATTATTACATCTTCTTGTCTCCATGGCTACTTGAGACACATCTTCTTCTTCAGAAATTGTAACTGCATGTTCTGTTCTACCATCAAGTTCTCTCATCAATTTCTCCAGCAGTTTAATTTCCTCTTCACATATGATGCATGGGTCCCCCATCATATCTCCATAATTAGCAAACTGATGCCAAGGTTACCCAACATTTACCCACAGTATGCATTTTGTCAATAATGCATCCATAACTATCCCAGGTGTCTGACTCTACAATGGAGTCAAACCTTCATACCATAAATGGTTAAGTGGCCCTATTATACCATTCCTTTGTAACAAAACTTCAATCACCCCACCTGAAACCTCCTATCGGCACTCTTTCCTCTTTGTAACCCATTAAAAATGGAAAATCCATTTGCAAAGGGAAATACTCACAAAACACATTTTCCACTTTGGATATGGCCTTAGCATAGACCTCGAGGCTAAACTCATCACAATTGCTTATCGCGTCTCCACTTATATGTATATCAATACCCTTTCTGCTCTGATATGCAGTTATCAGAGACATTAATATATATTTGACTCTTAAAAGACTCGCACATCACTTTAACATAATATATAGGAAAGACGGGAAATACAAAGGGAATCCTGTGCCAACTCATGTACCAGACTTCAAATGTTATGTGTTTGCATTCTCAAATACTGTCAGGTCTGCTCCTTCCAAGTCTGTCCACTTATAACCCCAATCTCTCCCAACGCCGCTATATTGTCAACGCTGATTGCCGATTATCACTGTCGGCGATATCGCAACACTCATAACTATTGACCCTTGTCACCTCCGACTTCTGATTGCGATTTTAAACTGTGACCGTTGATCTGGCCACGATCTAATAGTCTGCGATTAATCGCTGCTCGCTCTTCGCAATTCTCCAAGGCTCATTTTGATACATTTAAAAGGATCTCCCGCTGATGCAATTAAATCACAACCGTTGATCTATGATATCTAACGGCTGTTGAGCATCACTTTGCACTTCTCCATTTATTCCTTTTACTTGGAATTTCTCCATTGTTTCAGTGGGTTTTCTGTGGTTTCTTTGTTTTATTCAGGGCTTCAACTTTCGCCTTTCCACTACTGAAACACTCTAAGCTTACTCCTTAGTGAATCCTCACTTTTCTACCTCTCCAAAGCTTCACTTTGTTGCTTCATTTAGACTCGATGGTCCATTTCAATTCTGCTGAATCAACCTCCTCTCTCTCTCTCTGTGTTCCGCAGAACTTTGTCTATAACCCCCTGTCACAGAGCCTATGAGTTCACATATAAACCAACACTTAAACACGCATTCAACTCTTTTACACAATCAGTAATAATTCTGAATATATATTAATATAAATGCAAAGATTAAATTCGAGACTCCTCAGTCTTGCTCACACACACAGGCCTGATTTTCAACATTAGTGGCCTCCCCCTTCTACCTGTAGGCTTACATATATTTATATAGAAACTTTGGATTGGATTACTATGAAGGACCTGATCCCATCCTCTAACAAAAGCCCTAAAGCTTGCTACATGCATACATATGTGGCAGACATTTATCCACTCCATCTTTTCTCTCTTTTAAAATAGTAGAGTCCACTGTTTTGCTCAATGGTCCACATATATTCTCCCTTTAATGCCTAAAATCTCTCTCTTGCTTCTAGAGAGTTGGATTTGACTTCTACCACTCATGTTCTCATTTAGTTATTTTGAGAGCATTTACATATTCTCCCATTATCTAATTAAATCACACTTAAAAGCCTAAATATTTCCTTGACTTGAGATTTATGAAACTAATTTCCCAAAAACACATGACCCCCTATGTCTACTATTTACAATGATTTTGCTTGGGCTGAATGCTCCTACATCACTATTCTTATAGGAATTCCTATGCATGCTCCTATAGAAATTCTCTTGCAGAATGATGGATCCTTTCTTCCAGTGGGTGGTCAGAGCTATGAGAGTGACTTGAGTGAGGGAGTTTCGAGGAGGTGGAATGCATGAATGCATGCAAACATTGTTTTGTTTCCCTTTATGGCTTTTCAGGGTGAGGTGGTGTGCTAGTAGTAGAGGTACATTGCCATTTTTGGACCATTGGTCCCCACTACCACCTCATCATTCCCACTCCTCATAATCAACTCCCACCTCATAGATATGTTGTTAACCAATTATTTTCCTACTCCTCCTCTGTCTTTGACTTGAATTTAGCCACGTGTGAGAGGACACCTACTTTTGTATGTGATGACTGAATGAAGGTGACCAAGTTAACTGGCCACCTTTTCACTTATAAACCAACTACCTCGTAACCCTTACAACTTTTGATCAAATGATGCATATGATTGAGTGAGTAGGATACTTACCTATGGTCTCGAAGCCATGTTGCAGTTGTTGAAGATCAGAGGTGCTGCACTTTGTTGTCTGTTTTCTGCTGTCTGGAGCTCCTGGATCATCCTAGTGAAGACCTGTAGCTGATTATTGATATTCTATGGGATAGGCTACTACAGGATGTCCTGTAGCTGCTTCTCCCTTAGAGTTTCTTAATCATGTTGCTGGATGACCCTTGCATACCCTGTTGGTATTGTCTAAGCCCAGGAGGTCTCTTTTGCTTGATATAGAAAAGCTGCTCAGTGACCCCTTCAAATCCTTGATATACAACTTTGAGTCCGACTAAAGAAGGGAACTTGTCTATGGAGTGGTTTTCTTCACAGACCGAGCAAATCTCAATGCAGTTCAATGGACATGCATTCCTAGGATGCCTCCTGGTGCATCTAGGGCAAAAGATGGTCAAGGCTCTCTCTGCTTCCTCTTGCTTCCTTTTGATATTCATGGTATCCAATTGCAAGGCAAGGGTTTGCAGCATCTCACTTTTGAAATCATCGAGCCTATTTCCAATTTCACCCTTGATGGATGGGTTGGAAGATGATGTACTGGCCATAGGTTGACTACTCCTCCCCTTTTTCCTAGCTATCTTAGAATGGTTTCTAAAGACAGTCTTGATATCCTCATAGGGTAATTGGTAGATATATCCTCCTACTAACAAATGTAAGGTATCCAGAAGATCTTCCCTTACTCCTCTGAGTAGGACCAGCTTTAATGACTTGGGGTCAAGTGTGCACTTGGCCCTTTTGTAACTAAGCTGGAATCTTTCTTCGTAGTCTTCTGAGGATTCATCTTGGCCCATGGTCATCCTGAAAATTTCTTCTTTAATGTCCTTTTACCTACAGTAGTCCCGATATTTGTTGTTAAAAGCCTACTGCATCTGAGCCCAAGTTGTGATGCTATCCCCAGGTAAACCCATGAACCAGTACAATGTTGCATCCTTGAGGGTAGATGGAAATAGTTTTAACATTTTCTCATTATCTGTATAGTCATAGGTTCGGCATATAACAAAAAACACAAATAAGAAAGTTTTGGGGTCCTTTATGGTTAGGCCATGGAAATGAGGTAGGGCAGAGGGGCTTATATTATTCATATTGGTTTCCCTGATGGGGAAGGCATGCTAAACTCTCTCTTTATTCCCTCTGTCATTTCAGTTTTCAGCCATTGGTTTAGTAGGAACGGGTTCCTCTTTTTCTTCTTCCCTTGTAGGTTCTTCAAATATGTTAGGTTGCTCACCTAAAGGTTCCTCCAGTTCACAGCCACCGAAGAAGAGAGAAGGTTGGCTGTTGGATGCAGTGGGGGTATTTGGCAAGAATTTCCATAAATTGTCCCTATTCCTACGAGGCATAAAAGGAAATGTTTTTGGGTTGGTTTTTGTAATATTTTTTTAAGCTGGAAATTACTTTGCAAAAATGAAATTGCTGATTGAATGAAAACTACTGATAGAAAAAAACTACTTGTTGAATTGAAATTCTAGCAAAATGGAAAGGAAAGCAGATAATGACAAATTAAAGAAAGGAAGCTACTAGATTACTTTCGGAGGAATAAAATAATGGAAAAAAATTGGAGACTAGAAATAGAAGAAGAAAATAGTAATCACATTCTACTCAGACACCTCCCTGGCAACGGTGCCAAAAAGTGATGAGTGCCAATATTTCCTAGGCTACCAGCTTTACTTATCAACCTAGGGTTTGTACAAACTTGGAGGTGACAGTGCTATATGCACAAGTAAAAGTGAAGGTCCTACCTGTTGTCACTGTTCATCTAGCGAGAGACCCTAGGGGTTCCAAGCCAGACTTCTATAGAGTTAAAAGAAGCTTGATTCTTTGATGGAAGAAGAGAAAATCTATTCTAAGAGAGCTACTCTACTGCAGTGATGAAGAAAAGAACATGTAATGCTAAATCACACCATATCCTACTTAACCATTTAAACAACTATGCTAAGCAGAATTGCTAAATCAGCACTAACCTAATGTTACTATCTAAGTTACATAAATAAAGAGCATCAAACCATACTAATGTGTAAGCAAGGAAACTAAACTAAATCTGTTTTCACTTTTTTTGGTTTTTCTGGTAAAATCAAGCATGCAATTCAATTGTTCCTATAGATGTGACAGGTGGATGAGAGGTGGTTGAGGATGGCTATAAGGTCTATGGAGTGTTTGGATAGTGTGGTGTATATTGAGTAATTGAATTATGAACTGTGTGGATTAGAGTAATTTTGCATAACATAAGTGTGTAGGGAATTCAACAAGAATCTGAGAGAGAGGACAATGCTCATAGGAGTATTGCGATGATCACACAATGTTGGACTCTGATTGAGTAACCAAAACAAAGCTCATGAGTGGTAGCGTTTAAATAATATGTAGAATAACGTTCGGAAAGTAGTTAAGCAGAAGAGCAATCGAAGATCAAAATCAACGAAAAGAAGACGTAACGAAGCAACAATGCACAGGAACCATTGGATCAGTCAGATTAATGAACAATATTAATGAAAGATGAGCGGTGAAGATCTTATTGCAAGAGATTACGTTAATAGATAGATGGATCACATCAAGTCACGTGCCGATAGAAGGGTGGAAAATTTGTGGAATGATGGAGTGGTCTTCGTAGGTCATAAGCAGTATCTTGTGCACCCTAAGAACTATAAGAAAAATTCCTAAATTTCACGTGATTAGCCTAAGTGAGTGGCACGTAGCATGGGAAAACCACTTTTCTCTCGTGCCCTTGATTGGATATCAGTCATGCAATAATTCACGTGAGATTGCGCGATAACCGTTAGATCATGTGAGATTGATCAACATTAGAGATTAGCCAAGCTAGTTAGTGAGCGAGTGATGTGATGGTTGTTGGATCAAGCAGAACAGATCGATGGTGGAGATTTGGAGCGCCTAAAGTCAAATGTTGAAATGAATATGCGACACGCAGTTGACGGCAATTGGTCAGGTTTGTTGTGGATCTTACGATAAGGAATCTATGGGTATAATCTGATTAAGACGTGATTTATTAGCTTCCACATATATTATGCATGAAGAAAGTGTTGAAGGAAATGAGAATATGAGTGAGATATTATTACAGAAAGAGAGTGATGGAAAAAGATAACAATGAACTGAACCAAGTACTGAATCAAGATGACAAACTCCAAAGCTCATGTGAGAACTAGAAATCTATGTTTGTGGAGTTGCTAAAGGGTCTCTTCCTCAAGTCATAGTCCTAGAGGGAGGAGGTGAGGCCATGACACATGTTGACAACCTTATGGTGATCTTTTTCTCCTTGCTAACCTTCTAATTGAAAGGAGGCACAAATGGAATCAAACCAAAACACAATCAATCTACACTACACTATTGTAATGAAAATGCAACTACTTAAGAAAACGAATGATTAAACCATGAATCTATGCTAGCATACGTGTACAATAAAGAGGAGCTTTGGCTTCTAGGGTTGGGCCCTAACTCAAGAACTTCATCCCTCTGAGTTAACTCAGTGTTGTCTCAAAACAAAACTCATTCTTATTATCATAACAATGGATTACATAAAAGACTGTCACAAATCTCGTAGCGCGAAAATAGAGTAAAGTTTTACAATCAAAAATTTGAATCCTACTGAGGTCCTAGGCCTCTCTACTTATACATCTGAAGTCTCCAACGACTTCCATAAAATTAGGGAGGCTCAGCTCCCAAACTCGAGATAAACTGGTGCTTTGACTTTCTCTTGCTCGGCTACCTTCTAGTCCTCATGATTTGGCTATTTGCACTCCGAGCTAATGGAGAAATATTGGAATGGAGGTGTAGTAAATGAGGCGGATTTACCTCCTATAATTCCTCTCCCTTGCCTGATTCGATTTTTTACCAAGGTCTTTGTCAAAATTTCTTGCTTTTATCATTTAATCTTGCATTAAATGCACATTAGGCCACAAAGCAAACTATCCAACTCTAACTCATCTCATAAACAAAATATAATCAAAAGTATGCAATGAGTTGTGAAAATAGTTGGTTTGACTAAGCTAGGAGGTGAATTAAGGCCCATATAATTACCCAATGATGAGGCTCATCAATTACCAATAATACTCTAAAATATTTCATGGAGGTTAAATCTCTACCATCTACTTAATAATTATTGCTAATTAAATTAAAATTCTAGAAGCCATGATCCAAAATAAACATATTTATTGGCATAGTAAGACCATCGTATTATAAATTAAGAATCTCTATAATAAAGTGTGGATGAATCTCCATAGTGAAGAATCTTATTATATAATTTTTAAAATGTATACATGTTTAAGTTATATATATTAATTATTTTTATTATAATAATACAATACTTAATAGAGTTAAATTAATGATTTTTTATGGGTTTTTAATTACTTAATACGGTTTCTCTTTCATAACACTTTCTTAGGTGTCACTTGCACTTTAATTTTAATGTTACAACTTGAACAATATTCAGCACTTCAAATTAAAGTCATTAATAAGTTTATAGTTAACCATAATTTCAGTTATAAATTCAATTATAGTTAATAATAATAATTAGTTAATAGCTAATATAATTAACAAAAAATTATTTATAGGCAAAAAAAATTAGTTAAAAATGCAAATAGTTTCTGCAAACTCTTGAATAAAATAAAATAACATTGAATGAATAAATGTAAGATTGCAGATACTAGTCTTATATGAATCAATCTGGTACGATTCTTTATATTAATGCATTTATCATTTTTCACATCAATCTTAAAAGCCATGATTCAAATACTTTTTTATCACTCTGTGAAAACACCAGTTTAAATATTTTTTCATCATTCTGTCAGATTATTTAATTCAAGTACTTCTGTCTTCCTGTATTTTTTTTTAACTGGCGAAGATATAAGAATCCTTTTGTATGCCCAGTTATAAAAAATTAATAGGGTTCATTGTTTGCGGAGAATTTTGGAGCGCTTGGAATTCCTCACAATGACTCCTTAATAACCGTAGATTATTATTACTTGTGAGGATATTTTTGCCGAATTATGTTTTTATTTTTATTTTTAAATATTGTTTTGTGTTATAAAATTAATAATTAATAAATTAAAAATTTGACCTTGGTCCTAAAGTCAAAATTAGCCGTTGGAGACTCTGCTACTATTTAACATGCTAAGTTGGATCTGTTTCTTCAACTTGTCGATGAACCACACTAGTTGGTTCAAAACGCATTGACAAATGAAATTTTATGTGATTTATGTTGAAGAATCTCTCAAAAATTTAATGAATGCTATTAATATTTTTTAATGCATGAGCTAAATAATATTTTATAATATAGAATTGTTTAAGGTGATGATTTGTGTTATCACCTTATAATTGAACCTCAAGGCTAAGAAAAAGTTTATAGGGTAACCAAAAACTACTTGCGGAATTGGAACATAGACTTTCCAACTCTAGAGATGGCTCTCTATAAGATTTTTTGTGAATTAAATAACTGGGTATTTTATAATTTGGACTAGTTATTAATGACACATAAATGAATTTATTTTGAAGGTTTGATGGTAGATGTGAGTCGAAATTCATTGGACATCGAGCCATTGAGGGTAGAAATTAATGAATCATGCAAACACTTGCTTGATTTAGTTAACTTTCAGAGGCAAGGTAGAAAATATTCTTGATCATGATAGAAAGGTCATTGTACATAATAGATTTGAAGAAAGGAAATAAATTCTTCAAACTCAAGGAATCTAACCAAGATGAATCCTAAGTAGATCAAGCACACAATAGAAGAATTAATAAAATATATAAATAGAGCATCAAATTCCTGATGAGTTTTGATACATATACATTAATTATACAACATATAAAGGAAAGAAATATTGAGATCAAACTTATATCGAACATGAAACATATACTGGGAAACGAAACATACATAAAGAGCACAGTCACATGAATCTCTAAAAACCAAGATCAAGTACTTCTGAATTGCATAAGATTCATTAATCTCAAAAAATATTTACAGTTTGTAGACCATGAACTATCTCTCACATACTAACCCAATCAAACCATTTTTTCCATGTTTGGTTCAGTTAAAATACATTTAGGCATGCTGGAAAATAAAAAATTAGATACAATGTATCTTTCATCCACTAAGAGCATCAAATCATCTCAACTTAGTAACATCAAGTTTTAAAAGCTAAAATCTAAGATAACGTTAAGTATAACATTGCAACATCTTTTTGATAAAAATCAGCTTCATATTATCTACTTGTTTGATCCCTATTCTTTCCTTTCTATCCATATCACCAACATCACAATAGCAAGGTCCAAATCTGACTAAAAAGACCAAAATTGAAAGATGAGTTGTGCAGTACACTCCATATTAGCATAGACACAGGCTGCACCAAGTGAAACCGATGTGATGAGCATGATGACAAGGTTGTTGAGTTGGACTAGGACCCATCTAATGCCTCTTCCCATGTGTGCAAAGCTCAGAACTTCCTAGTCACTAGTTGTGCAACAAAATTTAAATTTATGAGTTTGACTATTATTTCCTGCTCCAAAACAAAGAAAAATCCAACAATTCATCACCTATACCTTATAACTCTCATCAAGAATCAAAACTCCAAAAATCTTCACATTGACAAATCGAATTTCAAAACCTTCAGAAGTTTGTCAGTAAAGAATTGTGAAAATGGGTCTCCAAGTGGCACCTGTAATTACCAAACTACGACACTTGCATAAAAACTGAGATAGGTTTTTGTATAATAACATAATTTTGAGAGAAACCTTTCTCAATTTCCTCAAATTATGTTTTATATCCTCATAATAAGTTCCCCAAAATCATGGATAAAACAATAAATTGCAGAATCTCAAAAAAAGGCTTTAAAGATGCATTTTAATCTCCCAATATATGACAGATGTGAAGGAACTAGAGGAAGTCTTTTTTCTTTGACCCGTTCTTGAGAAAAAAGTATTTCAGTTTTTTAAAATCTGGCTCCAATTGGTTAGAAGAAGCATTTTAAAATTATATTTAAAACAATGAATTTTGAAGCACAGAGAGTAGCAAACCATCCATGGTTGATATTGTTACCTATGGTTCTATGCATGGCTGGGTGGGTAATTTTTCTTGATATGACGTGGTGATGATGTAGCATTGTCTGAGTGTTTCCCTCAATGCTTGCATACCTCCATAGTGGTTGTTCTCAGTTTGCGCAGTAAGTGCGTAGTGACCTTCTTCCACATGAATTATGAAATATGATGATGAATTTTGAATTTAGGGGGTGTAATGAAAATGATGATTAGAGGTGAATTGAGGGGTGACATGATGATAAATGGTGCATGAAAGGAGTACATAAAAGGGAATTATGAATTACGAATGGTGATATGGGAATGGTGACATGTGAATGATGGACACCACTAAGAGACCCGTAGAGAAATAACTGATTGTCATGGTTTTGACTTGTTATAAATAATACCCCCACGAAAATACCCCTTGAACCCTCAATTACTATTTTTCTCTACGTGATTACTGATTTGGAACTATGACCTTATGACCCTCTCATGGACTTCAGATTCATTCAAACTTAATTTCACAATTAAAAACCCCTTTATGGCATGGAAAACTTGGAGTGACCTTAGACAATGACCCCTTAGACTATGAAATCAATGATCATAGGCTAAATTTACATACAAATCCCCAAAATGAACAGGAAGAGCCTAAGACATTTTGATCCCTAGACCCTAAGACCCTAACAATTTGTTTTAAAAAAATATTATTAAATCATTATTTCATAAATATTTTTAATCAATATAGAATTATGAATAATGTGAATCATAACTTCATGCTTTTTTAAAATGAATATCATTTCAATAATATAAATATTAATAACACAACAATTTAATAAAATCATGATTTTTTATGTAAATACAATTATTTAATGTACATTTAAAAAATATATCAAAAATCCTTTATGATAAATTACAAACTAGACAAATATACAATTGATGATTAGTTACAAATTAATTTTTTACAAATACCTTGAAATATATATTCATCACAAGCTCAATAAGAACTATAGCATTGAAAAATGACAAGTGGAGTGTGCAAAGTGTATTATGGATTTGAAGGTAAGTGTAAATTAGTAGAAATTACGCTATGGGATAAGAAAAAAAAGTTTCTTTGATACTCTTGTCACTCCTATTATCTTATATGGATGTGAAGTTTGGGGATGAAGTGTATCTAGAAAATCCTAGAGAAAGATAAAGTAAATATAAAAGATTTTTATAACTTATAGTCTCAAAATTAAAGGAAATACACTTTATCTTATATTCCTCAATAAAAGGAGCCTTTCTCTCATCAAGTTCACAACCATTATTAGGTACTTAATGTACAAGAAATATATAAACAACATGGATGACAATAGGCTCCTCAAAATTACTTCAAACTCCAACTAAAAACAAAAACTACTTAAGAAAGGATGACATAAAGATGTTAGATCTTAGTTAGTTCATTGAGGAATGCATAAATATTTTTATTTTATAGAATATCTATAATATTAAATATATTATTACTTGTAAATTTAAAGAATATATGTGTTGCAACAAAGAACTAAAAGATAAAAGGTAATTAGGATAATACAAGGAAACAATGAATGCTCATGTAGACAAACAAAAGTATCTCTCAATTCTTATTAGTACCAAAAATTAAATAACATTGTTAAAATTTCAAGCAACTCCCATGAGCACATTGCTATGTTCAAACCAATTCCCATGAGCCACATAGTGAATCTATCATCTTTGTTGAAGATGAAAATCACTTTCTCCTTGAGTGCCTTGGTTATACTTAAATTAAATTACAGTTTAAAAATATGTTAATGATACCAACCTTCCTAACTTAGTATTTTATCAAAACTATGGTAATTTTGGAACGATTTTGTCTAATGAGGCGATAATTTTTCCCAAACAATGAATTTCTCATCGGACTCTGATGATTTTCTTTTCAAGGAATCAGACTCTGGGAGTGTTTGAATTGTTTTTTTATGGAGGAAATGGATTTAGTGCCATCAAGAACCTTTATGGAAGCCAAAAAATTGAAGCTCGATAGTTGTATCTCAAATTTCTAAAAAATTCCACCAAATTTCAGCAAAATCATGCCAGATTTTCCAAATTTTTTATTTTTTTTTATTTTATTTATTTATGGTGACAACCTAATCCTAAAGGGTTAGCGTGGAAGCCGAAATGGACAAAGCAGTCCAAGAGACCTTGGATGTTGAATCCCAACGGTCACCAAATGTACTATAAATGTATATCAGATTGTTAATAAAAATTGTATCGCATGCTTTATCTTTCCTAATTGTTCTCCCTCACCATGTCTGTTTAACATGGTATCAGAGCCATGATGAGTGGCCTGTGTAATTGCCTTGAATAGTGCTGGCCTGTTTAAATCAGGTAGTGCTGGCCTGTTTAAATCTGCCTGCCTGTTCTTCTGAATACCTCTTACCTGCTCCATACAGTACACTGACTCTGCCACACCTGTGCTGCACCTCATTACTAAACGCTGGTCAGTCACCTGTTCTGACATTACTGAAACGCTGCCAGGTCTGAAAGCTGCATGCCAAACTTCTGAGAGAGTGAAACGGGTGGTTGAAGGTAACGCTCAGCGGATATCAAGGAAAAAAAAAAAAGAAACGCTGCTGATGGCGTAACTCCGGAGGAAGCATCTGTTGCAGCTTACAGTTTGGACACGCGAACTCTGTAATTCCAGCAGACTCGGAGACATGATAGCATGCAATGAATTCGCGGAGTGCTAGAGCAGAGAAATTATGTTATTGTTGATGATGTCCCATCAAATAAAGTTTGATTTCGATTTTGTTTAATGGGCACCACATTAAAGGTTATAATGGGAATCACTGAATCGATATTGGTATTATGAGACTCGATATTAGATTAATTATTGGTTTGGTGGAGCGGCATTTGCAGGAGTTGGGTGACAAGCCCTAACGAACATCTGGCACAACATTTACCTAAGAACTGAAACGCCTGGTAACGTAACTGACAGCAGTAGCGCCAGTGCTGAATTGAAACGCCTGGTAACGTATGGTCTGAGAGCTAACGTATGGTAACGTGTGGTATGGTAACGTATACCAGGAATGTGCACTTGGAACGCAGTGCTCTTCGAATTTTTTCATGACATTCTATAGTCGGAAGCTGGATTGACGTTTGAAAAAAACGCAGCTCTACTTTTACCTTGGGGTTCAGAAGATGCGATTTCAGTATTGCCATCATTCAGAGGCCCCTTTCTGAGGTCATTGAATTGACGGGGCTAAATCTTGCACTTGTAAAAAGCTGATTCCCCTACACGCTGGTTCCATTTCACCTTCGTCAAAGGTAGATATCGGTAGCAAAAATTCAAGCTCGGCTTGGGGGAGAGAATGGGATAATATCTTGAGCCGGCCCTCATTCATCAGAAATACTCTTGTCAAACAATTACTGGGCTTGCCTCTGAAAATAGAGTGTTTACCTATGTTCTAGGACGCTCAGGACCAGGCCTAGAGCTGAAAGCTACATATTCGAGCCAATCTCCAAGTGATTCAAATTCCCCCATATTGTGTTTTGGGTTCTTCTCGAATCTTCCAAGTGATTTCGATTTTCACTATAAACCAACAGATATGAATCTTTACTCCAGATTTGTCACTCTCGGCGCAGGATCTTGCCAGAGATTGTAGGCACCCGCCATTGCTCTCGCTCGCCAACACCGCTAAGACCACGATCAAAAAGACGCAGAGCACGGCCACGGACTGCAGCGACAAGAGGCGGTGCACCGGAGTGGTGCCCTTTATGAGCGGATTGAAGTCTGACGAGATCGCGAGATTGCATATGATGGCTAAGAGGATGCCCACCAATTGGAGGTAGAGTTCCACGTGCTTACAGCATCTGGAAGACAGGGGATGCCATAGCTTTGCTGTGTATTCTCTGGGGCTTTTGAGGTGGGCCTTAAAGGAGGATATGAGGTGCCATAAACCCAAACAGAAGATGAACACGGAACCCACTGTGTGGATGGCGAGGTTGGCCATTTCAGGTGGTGGAATGATCATTTGACGTGTTTACTACTCCTGAAATCGCTCATTTAAAACCAGTTTTTTTCTCAGATAAAATAATTGGTGGTTTGTCTCTGCAGATGAGTACACATATCTGTCTGTCTCTGGATCGATTTCCTGCTGGATTTGTGGTTGAATGTAACCTGGATTTACACGTTACACGAGCAGAGATATACTTCGTTCAAAATGAAGAAAACATCTGTTGACTGGTCATGAAATCACTTAAAAGTTCTTTGTCAAGATGTATGTATATCTAGTCACGAGTTCCATGTAACATCCAATTACATTTTTTGGTCTCCGCCTTACGAGAAAAAAGTAACATAATGCATCCTGACCACCAATCTAAGAAAGGCTACAAAAGATCTAGGTAATGGTCTTTTCAGCTACATTCATTCAGGTTAGAAATGGTGTGTTTGTCATACAAAATGACATCTCATATAGAAATTTTGGGTTAATGTCTTATGTTATCCCATAAAGGTTGATTGATCCTTGAGAATTTTAGATGACATTTTCTGTGACTTTGCTGACTTTGATGAAGTGTTTCGAGCTATGATAAATTGACAAGTGAACTTGGATGATGCATATGCATGGCCTTTTATTGATAATGATCATTGTTACTATGCTCACCCTTTGATTCATCCACATCAAAACCGATTTTTGAACACAGTCACATTTAGTCAAACACATGTATAAGTTCTGAGAGCAGTATTGAAGCCACCTCGAAGCAGATTTGGTGTTGTCCATGGAACAATTTGAAACAACCTGTGAGTGAAGTGATTTTTGAAGAATCCGTAGAGAAGTTTATGAAGAGGTTTGGAATAGACTTTGGTGGATCCTTGATCAGCATTATGAAGTGAATTTGAAGCAATTTTGAAGACATTTTTGGCAGTCATTCTAGGAGCAATTTCTTGTAGAGATTTTGCATGATTCCCATAGCAGCCATATGCTCTGAAGTTTGAAGTTGAGGACAGCGCTCATCTTCACATTTTTTCAGATCTTGTAGTAAGAGTACAATATTATTTTTCTGTTGCTATTGCCTCAGTTGTGTTTTTGAAGAAAAATGGCCAGACTTGAAGATGCATTAAAGTTATTGAATATCCTAATTCATTCCACTGTTGATGAGATGGTCAAAGTTAACAAAGAAACTCTCTTTGACATCCAAACCTCTCTGCAAACTGCACATGAGAATATTGAATTTTTGCAGCTT
>APFE030751627.1:35789-68425 GCA_000404065.3 Pinus taeda
TAAGGATAAAGGATATAGCCTATTATGGTCTCCCAATATATACTCGATGGTATGTGGGAGCACAAGTCCGTACTGGCACTTGTCGTCTCAAAGAGGAGGAATCACCCAACCAACAATGAAAGCGACAGTTACCAGGCTTTCTGACGTCAGAATACATCTCTAGCCTAGACTTCTAGATGTTGTGTGTTAGGTTCCAAAGCGGTTTTAGGTTCATTAAATTTATTTTATAGTTGATCTTGTTTAAGAAATTTGCCTTTCAGGTTCACCGCGTGATGTATATATACAATTCCTAAAATGCAATCTAAGATGATAAACAATCGTTTAATCTTCTTTTGCAATGAAAATCCTAGCTACTAAGGAAAGAGAACTGAGGATCTTTCAACAAAGAGCACAGAGCACACACTAAATGCACTGTCCTAAATCAAACCAACAAGCAGTTTAAATGCAAATGCACATGCATGTATTTGTTTTCAGCCTTCTTAATGTGTGAATGGCAAGAAGAATGCTAAGTTAAAATCTGAATTATCTTTCCAAAGCGACAATACTAACAAATTTCTTTTCAAAACGAAGTGAAGATAACGACAACACTTTGCAATTTCGAATTGAAAACTATTTTCGACACTTGAAAAACTACTAATTCAAATCACATACAAGAGTAACAGTACAATCGACTATCAAGAATAATGGGATTCTCTTCTATGACTGAAAATGACACTTGCGACACTTTCAGATCAAGAAATGACAGCTTGATTACTCTACTTCTTTGTAAAAGAGAACTGAAAATGGTGCACAATACATAAAAACATTTACAGTTCTTTGCACAATGGAGGCGGAATGATGAAAAAGAAGGGGGTTTCCACAGGGATATACTGACCACAGATAGCAAAACTCCTGAATATAGCTGAAAAGAGTGAAGAAAAACCAAAGTCTGAAGGAAAAATTAACCTTCTCTGACCATCGCACCTATTACACAGGGAATCCAGTATGCATCTCACCTACTGCACACGGGAGGTGCGATGCATACTGACTGCCTTGAAGAGAGGGTGCGATGGTACCAGTGCGAGACCTTTACTTGGTCTTTGGTCACAATTTGTAGTTCAATTCAGGGATTTAGGCCGAGCAAGTGAAGTTTAGTAAATATAAATCACAGGGGTTGATCTAAGGAGGTTACTAGAGCCACCACTAGGGCAATTAGAGTGTTTGCAGATCGATTGTCTAATTTATAAACAAAACCCGGAGACAGACTAAAGTAGCATTGATCTACTTTGCACTTGCATAGCAAATGTAATTCGAAGGCTAGCTGGCTTGACTTCAGGCTCCGTCTGTAAGTTTATAAAATAAACAAATATAGACTAGCAAACAATCCATTCACTCCCCAGTGGAGTCGCCATTTTGTTACCGAGAATAGTGTCCACTTGGAGCTACTATTCCCACTAAGACTGGTAGCTATCTTAGAAACAAACAAGTTAAAACTACTTTCGCTTTCCTTTATGAGAAGTAGATAAGAGGGGAACAAAGGATACCAACCTCAGTCTTGCGCTTGGTTCCTTGCTTCATTCCTCTCCTTTCTGATAGATCTTCACTGCTTCTTCTTTGTCTACCCATCTTCAAAGAGCACCTGTGGAATCAAAGCAGCATAATACTATCGAAGAATAGAAATCTATAGTCATAAACAATACAGGACCATATATGAATTGACCACACAAATGCATATACAATCAATCATACAAGAATGTGGAGGAAAACTTGAATAGCTTTATTAATATCAAGAATATCATAGAGGATTACAACCAATTGTTCTGACCCAGCATCATCCTCCAGCAAGAAAGCCCTTCTTCACCTCATGTAAAGCTTAGATCACCCAACACTATGGTGTTACACCAGGAAACCAACAGAACTTCTCTACAAGATACAAGATTCCAGCCTCTGGATCTCTGTGATGAGGGATCCATATATAGATGATTGTAGGGGGGTGAGTCAGCTTTTGGGGTTTTGATTAGTGTCCTCTCTCTGATAGTTCTTGATTCCACTTGGAGATTGATGATCTCTTACTCATCCCTGGGTGAATTTAGAGAGGTAAGTGTCAGAGGAGAAGTTTCTAGAAGATTTTATGATCCTCCACCTCGCAAAATGTCTCTGCCATTTGTCCATTCTCGCCCATCGCACCCTACAGAAGGGCTTTCCAGTATGCATCACACCCTTTACACTGAGTAGGTGATATGCATCGCACTCTCTACACTGGGCATTCTGTAAGGTCCAGTTTTGACCAGTTCTGAGCAGTTTTCTATGGAGAACTTCTAGGAGATGATGTAATCAGTTGACCTTATTCCTTTAGGGAGTGAAGCAACCCTTTTAGGGACTTAGGATCCCTTAGTTTATGGACATTTATGATTGGGGTTGTAGTGCCCAAAAATGTCTATAGCAATACCCTAGTATAAAAATCCTCATGGAAATCCACTCTACACCACGTAGCCAATGTACACCATGGGGAACCAAACGATGGGAGGAGCACCGAGCTCCTCAGGTCATCCGTCATCACCATGGTCCGAGTCGAGGGCACCCAACATTTTTCATTTTTTGGCAACATTGGATATTCTCGACTTATACAAGTTGACAAATGACCCCATCTACCACAACTTACAATGGTCGTTGATCCCGCATAAAATACCGATGGACATTCCTAAGTTCGACAGAAAACAAGGGGAGGATCCGGGCACTCATGTCACCACCTACCATCTCTAGTGTGTTTCTAACTCTATGGTGGATGACAGTGTCCAGTTACATCTTTTTCCTCGCACCCTCACTAGCAATGTAGCAAAGTGGTTTATTGAGTTACCAAGCGCGTCAGTGAATACCTTTGACGCTTTGGCGATGGAGTTCCTAAAGCACTTTCAGTTACCTATCCATTATGAGACAGGGACAGATCTCCTTACTTCATTTTGTCAAGATACCACCACCCACATCTCCGATCATATCCATGAATGGAGACGTAGGCAGAGGCTAGTCAAAGCTCCCGTCCCTGATTTTCTCTTAACACACTGGTTTTGTAAGTCCTTACTCCCAAAAATCGCTAGAGATGTCGCTCTAGGTGGTGCGGTCACAGAGGATCAATCCATACGTCGTGCCCAGCACTTAGATTTGATTTATTCACAGTCTAGAACTCTCTATGACATTATCCCCTATGCTCCCGGTAACCCCAATCCTCCCACCACTTAGCACCCTGGAGCGCACGCCGACGATATCATTGGCGCAACCTCCGGGGTCACTGTAAAACAACTCAGTGGTTCCATTTCCAAGCTAGCAGTGGACCCCTCTACCAAAGCGACTGCTCTTCCTACCACCGTGGTTAATTATGTGCAGTCTACACAGAAATTCGGTAGCAAGAACAAGAAGAATAAGAACAAGACCGCTCCTTCTGAGCAGTCATCTAAGCAACCCAACCTGAAACATAAGGCCGTTGTGCCTACTAATGTGGAAAAGGATAAAGGCACCAACTATTCGTACAAACTCTATCTTGAAGTACACGTAACCTGGCATTGTCCGCATCTTCATGAATGCACGGATTACCTTGCCAAGAAAGAATCTGGTAAGGCACCTGTTGTCCTTAGAAATCCTTTTCCTACTCAACAACAGCAAAATCTCGTTGCCAACCAACCGCAACCCACATCAGGGGGCAGCGACGGTTCGCAACATCCTTCAGCTAGTGAAGGAAGTTTTACCGTTTACACATTTGAAATGGTAGAACTAGCCATAAGAGCCAAATCTGATGGAGCTCCTGTCGCTCCGGCAACAGAACCATCCGCAGGTCAAAACCCATCGCTGCCCAAGTATTTTCATATCGAAAGGCCAGTTGAGGACTTTGTAATTCGACCCCCAAAGGGGGCACTTCGACGGACAACGCACAACACATCTGCACGTGCCGCCTAACACTACAACATCGTAGAGGATTTGGCGCAAACGCTGTCGGCTATGTCAGCGCTCGAAGTATTACAAACATGCCCCAGCCAAAGGAAATCTTTGCTTTCGGCTATCGGGGGTATTGACCCTACAGATTCCATGCTTGCTATTTTCGACATGGACAAGTGTAAACCTCCCCTTTCCCACCAACTTGCATTTCAGGTGCATATCACCACGAAAGGTAAAGGTATACACAGAACTGTCATCGACGAAGGTGCTTCTACTTGCGTCATGTCGGCTTCATGTTGGCTCGCTCTGGGTTCTCCAACCCTAACCACACTGCCGAACTCCCGGAAGCTTTCGACGGCCACACCTTTATACCAAAAGGATACTTAGTCGGTTTCCCCATCACTTTGAGTGGGAAAACCGTAATGGTGGACATCGAAGTCATGGACAAAAAACTCGACTATAATCTCTTATTGGGTCACAGTTGGACATATGCCATGATGGCCGTCGTATCTACTGTATTTCACATAATCCAATTTCCATTGGATGGAAAGGTAGTTACATTAGATCAGTTGTCTTTCTGCACCCCTGATTATTCACCATTACCAAGTGGCTACATACCCCTAGTAAGAGGTGGAACTGACTCTTATGTCAATTTAGGTACCGGTCTATTGAAGGCTTCTTCCCTCATGGGTTGTTTCCCTCTTCATTCATCGAAGGTTTCACAGATGGTCAATATGCTTTCATCTATTCCTCATGAACAGACCGATCCATGGATCCTACCAGCTCCTTCAGACATTAACACATATGGAGAGAAAATGTCGTTGTCACCAGCTGAATCGGCCTACCAAGCCATTCAATTTCCATCTGAATCTCCGGTCACTTTGGTTTCGGCCAACGGTACCACTGCCCCTCCCATAACCGCTCTTTCTTTCGATCCACTCAATCAAGTACTACCAATGGATGAAGCTATTAGAGAGCTCACGAAGTTAGAAGAGCGACCTTGGGAGGATTCTCACCATCATGTTTCGATATCTGATTCGGACATGATGTCTCTTAAAATCATGTCACCCGACGCACATGAAATCGTTTCCTCACTGTATACGACTATCCAACTTTTGGACTCGGAAGGAAACAGGGGCAATATTTCACAAACATTGCTCGCCGATATATCTGTCATGACAAGCATCGTGGAAAACATACAGAGTGGAGCCAATCACAATCCTGTGGAAATTGTGAGCTTCACCTACCCGTTTAGGGATTTTTGTGATGTTTTTCATCGGTCTTATGAGGAAATGCATGGCATAGACTCTTCTAATGTCAAGCATGAGATCGAGAAAGTTTGAGCGTTCTTTTTATGGTATTTTTCTTGCTCGTTAATCCGAAAAACCTCGAGTCTTCTTCTTTGGGATTGTTAAACTACTACAAAGACGGATAGAGCACTATTAGGGATATTTTATTGCTCTTTAAAAAATATAAAAATCCTCAAGTTTTCATCATTAAGCTCGTTAAAATATATCTAACAATGATAGAGCACTTTTCGACACATTTATTGCTCTTTACAAAATATAAACATCTCCGAGTTTTTGTATAGGGCTCGTTAAACATCCATACCACAATCAGTAAAGCACTTTTAGGGATATTTTATCGCTCTTTAAACAATATAAACATCCCTGATTTTTTCATCATTTGCACTCATTAAATATATGCAAATGATGCTCTGAGCACCTCTTTTTTGATCTTGTTCCAGCTCATAAACTGAAAAAGACCAATGGAGCATCCTTTTTAGGCACTTTTTTTCTCGCTCTTTAAACTGAAAAAATCTTGAGATGTGTCTTGCTACTCATTAAACATGCTAAAGATGACCCGAGTATTCTTTCAGGTACTTTTTCTTACTCGTTAAAAAATGAAAAATCCCGAGTTTTTGTTACTGATCTTTTTAAAGTGTCACGACAAAACATGAGTTTAGTTCGTCGCCTCGTACTCATAACAAAATGAGGTCGACGTCTATTCGAAAAAGGTTTCTCTTTATTTGGGTTCAATAGATTAAAATACGGAAAAGCAACCAATCCAGGTATACTATTAACCTTTTGTCGCCCCCAGTTAACAACTATGACAAAGGGACCACCATGGAGTCTCTCTTTACGATCTTTTTAGACTCTCTAAATATGAAAAGACCACTGAGTTGTCTAGTCTGGACTCTTTAAATACACAGACAAGATATAGAGTCCTTCTTTTTACGATACTTTTCAGACTCTTAAAAAAGATGAAAAAATCGACGAGTTTTCCTGTCTAGACTCATTAAACTAATTAGATAGGGCAAAGAGTTGTTCTTTTTGTTATCATTTTCATACTTTTTAAACATGAAAAGATCGATGAGTTTACTCATCTGGATTCATTAAAAGATCAGACGGGGAAAGTGGAAAATACAACTACATCCTGTATTCGAAAGTGTGGTTTGGCAACATTCATTCCCTTAAACATGGCACTCCCTCATATAAACCTTCATTTTGATAGCCTCTCAGTATGAACCCTACCAACCTATGAGTTTTTAGCCTATATACCCTGATGTAATTGCATCTTTGTATCTTAAACACTCTCTAGTGTTCATGAATCTAGTGTTGTCTGGTTAAAACAGTTGTCGTACCTTCTATTGTTCAAGGGTTCCCATTTGTTTCCTCTATCAACTGATCCTACATATCCTTTCATCATGCCCTCCGTTGTTTAGATCCAAAAGCTCAAAAGATTCTCCAAAAAACAAAATCATCCTTGTCCGATTTCATGTTGACTGATGTAGGACACGTCATTGCCTACCTTTTGATAGGTTTCTTCCTATCGACTTCAACACTCTATCTAGGAAGATAACCCATAAACACATTTAGTGTCTTGGTGCTTGTAGACATTAGTGGCAAGTTACCTTTTGTTTGATCATGGGTTTTCATTATTGGCTCCTAGTTAAGCAATTCTACGAGTTTTCGACAACAAAAAATCATTCACACTCGTTAGTTTGCACTGTGCATCTTGGAGACCATCACCATTATCAGTGGGCTTCCTCGCATCTGTCAACAGTCTCCATTATTGGATGGTAATCAGATGATTTCGTGCATGTTCGCTTCTGGCCTCCAACTTCTGGCCTCCCTTCTAGCCTCTCATTGGTTAGGTTTATCGGTAGCTTTATCAATAGCCTAGTTTATTGGTAGCCTTATTATGGGCCTCTCCACAGGCTAGGGCCATAAAGGCCTATATGAGATCCTAACAACGTCATGGCATGCTCAATTATCTATTAACCTAGCCATGTTAGGTTCTTTAACCATTGTTGTCGACGTCAACACATATTATCACATGTACCGATCTATGTTGTTCACTGAAGTGGGAATCAAGACTTTGGGTAAAGGCTTGCATCATTCAGCCTTGTTTCCTCTCCGAAGCTGCAATATTGTTCTTTGGAGACAGCTATTTTAGGATGATCTATTATGACACTGGATCCGCCCTGTGCCATATTGGAGGCCAGGATTGTTATATCTCCGAGGAGAAAATTACTCTGACATAGCTAATGAGCATTGGAATGCCCGACTTAGGGCATGATTTTAGCAGTTTATATATATGTATCTTTGTTGTATCAGGTTTTCCTTGCCACCCGAAACTTCTCTTTCTCTCTACGAAGATTTTGACAACAAATTACAATGTTTTTTCATAAAGTATTTTGGCCATCGTCTCTGCCTCTGATCTCATACTTTAGGGGGCATATGTTATAGGACAAATTGACCTCCTAATCAACTCAGAGGTGAAAGACAAGATGACTGAAGCAATGACCACAATTGCAGGCCCAGAATCCACACTAACGCTCTCTATACACTGACAACCTGCTTTATAATGCTTGTTACCAAACATAAAGGAGCATTAGTCACCCTGCTAACTCTTGTTGTTAGACCAGGGGGAGCATTAGTGAACTTAAGTGATGTTCAGAAGGTCATGCCAACGAATCTACTCACAAATATCTAGATATTAAATCCCTAAATTTGTGCACGAAAAGCAAGGAAACTCCAAAAATCAAGATATTTGGAGAAATTCTATTTTGAGAATGAAGGCAAATGGGAAAAAGCTTGTAAACAGGGCAGGTTCATGGTTTCTGCCCTAATGAACTCTAGATGGAGCTTGGCAGCCCTAATTTGATTGCTACATAAGCAACAAGAGGGCCATTGCAAAAGGGTCAGAGCATTTAGAAGGATAGCCCATAGAGTTGTTGTGAACTGTCATATTCTTGAAGGAGCTAGCTGAAAGAAGGAGAGAGAGAGAGGAAGAAGGGGTAAGGAAGGTTGATACAATGGATTGTTGTAATCACTCTTCCATTCTGAATATAGAACTGCAGTTGTGTTCCCTACTCCAAAGTGTTGGTGATATTGTGCATTTATTTGTTCATTCTAATGCTTGTCGAGTTGAGTAGTTAAGTTATACATTTATACATGTTTGTTACGGATTCTTACATTAGTTTTCAGAAGCGTATGCTGTGATTGGTTTTCCTTGTCCTTTGTGTAGGAATTGTCGTGGAGCCGGCTTAGAAGGAGTTCTTCATGCCGCATGGAGATCCCCAAGCGAATCTAGAAGGAACCAAAGGTGATCCTCTTTCCATACCCTGTCAATTTATGTTTGATAGATGAACATGTGTGTAACTGGTAGCTTTTGTAGATAGTCTTACAGTCTGTCGAAGGTCCCGGGAAGGCCTTTGAGGTTAGTTTTCATCCCGTGCATTTTACCCCATAGAAAGCAACATCTTAGACATGGGGAAGGCACCTATACACACAATTAAGTTATCAGTCAGAAGATCATCAACTATGAAGACATGAATAGAAACAAGAAAAATAAATCAAATCTATCAAGCTCATGATGTTATGAGGCCTAGCTCTAACATGCGATCAACTCTAGCAATTTGATCCACATGTAGGCTCAGGTATGACAATGTTAAATGATTCCCTATGCATAAAATGCCAAAATGTGTTAATAGTCGAGAAATGAGTTTTAATAGGCTAGAGGTGGCTAGTGAACTTGGCCACCCTTAGTTGGTAAACTAAAGTCTATCTTATTCGGCGATGCAACGTGGAAATGTCAACTCAAATGAGGTGGTCCTTACGAGAAGTGGGGTGATAATCACGAGGAGGAGGTTAATGATTGCAACGAGTGGGGACAATGGTCCAAAAAAGGAAACTTGTGTATGTGCCATGTCACCAAAGCACTTCGAGATCTTACCACAAAGGGAATATTATGTACTAGGTTCTAATTCATTTTCACCATCTATTTATAAAAAATAGTTGCAGGAAGGACGAGCTAGTGTTATCAGATTTCCTAGGGTGCCACCGAAGTGTTTCGAATTCTGTTTGCAGACACTACACGAGGAAGCTATAAGGAGGCCTAAACTTCTATAGGAGGTCCAAAAAGAAGCTATAGGAGGAATTGAAGGGTGATAAAAGGCCATAGTGACCCAAAATTGTCTTCAAACCCTCATGCATATCCAAACCTATTTTTAAAAAAGGAATAATTGATTCCATTCCTTCTTGGTAACTTGTAATAAACAATCAAGCAGTAGAACTTGTTGGAAATTACTATGTGTAAATTCAAGATAGGGGTAAAGAAAAAGAATTTGTTTTGATATAAATTCTAGCATCCTTCTCCGTCACTAATAAGAAGGGCGTTTAACTTTGTTTTTACCATTGAGATTGCTCTGAAGAAATTTGAATTCCATACCTAATTAATACCAAGAAAGGGCAGTAGAAGAAATGGGTGAGGATTTTGTTAGTGCCTAAATCTACCTGAGGCTGGAGGAAGGCATGTCTAGGGTAACATCAAACCATGCTTAACCTGGTAGCTAGACCTATCAGGTCGGGAGAGGGCTCTCTCTTTCTCAATCTCATTTAGGATATTAGCAATTAGGGCTTGAGATGACTAAATTTAATGTAGATTTTAGGCTAGGTATAATAGCTCAGGTTTTCTGGTTTGATTTTAGGTTCTGGTTACTGGATCAATTGGAGAAGAGAGATTGGGTCCGGGAAATCAACTCAGGGATACAGTCATGTTATGTGGGGCAAGGTAGACAAGGGTTTATATGTTAGTAATGGATTGAGATGGTAGAGGAAGATAGTTGAGGAGTTGAGGAGGGAATAATAAACTATGAATCCCCTTCAAACAGTGAAAACATTGAAAACTAAATGCATTCCCAAGACACAGCACTGTAAATTTAGTGTATTTTGTCTATTCACCTTAATTCATTTAGTTTAGAAGAAAGAGAGAGATGTGGATACATATAAAACATCAGAAAAACTCATTACAAAGAAGAAACAATACATAAACTCATTGTCACAAGAATCCCACAAAAATAGTTGTGAAACTTGGTTTTATTCCTTGCCAAACTGCTAATACAAAATGTTCAGTGAGTCCAACACTTCTGCCAAAGTCCAACCTTTACAAATGACTAAGAAATTACATAATATAGGAAGGAAAACCACTCATGACATCTATCGGGGTTGAATCCATGAGAAAAGGGGTGGTTTCAACCATATCTAAACTAAAAACAGGAATATAGGCAGTGGAACAGTGTGCCTCTAAAACTTAGGAAACCAATTCATTATAATTCAAAACCACTTGGAAGTTGATGTATCTACCCTATGAGGTGATTTTCATCAACATTTACATCAAACACATCATTTACCATGCATACATTTTCCCAAGAAAGGAATAAAATTCAATCACTGAAGAAAAAGGGCAAAATTCTGAGTTTTAGGCAAAATTGGCAAAAGTTTGTCTGATGCAGAGCGCCTTAAGCCTGATGTGCAATGTTGCTTCAAGGAAACTTTTGGAGGCCTTTCCCTTCACCAAATCAAGCCCAATATAGCTTGTTGGAAAGCCCCGCCTATCTAGTTTCTAGAACACTTTGAATTTTCTGATTTGGAGTTGATTTGCCACTTCAAAAATTATTTCTCCAAAGACTGCGTCCTGTCGGTCCAAAAAGTGGCAAAGAGGGCATTTTTTAGGTGTTTTTTGCCCTTTAAGTGACCCAAATCTTGTCCAAAATTTATGAAATTTTCTAGGTTTCATTGTTTTTTCATGCTAAATCCAAAACCACAAGCCATTTGGCAAAAGAGTGAGCCAATTCAATGCGCAGCACCACCGGCGTTGCACATCAACTGAAATTTCCTGTGTTTTTATCTACAAAATTGCAAAATGACAAAAAGTTCCCAAAATTTCCTCAAATTTGGCAAGAGGCAACCTCATTAAGTGCTTTGCTAAGCTAATGAAGCTTCAACCAAAATTTTGAGTTTATCATGTTCTTTCTTGGCCCTCAAGGCTCTACTTAACTTAGCTTTTAGCCTCTTTACCCTTGTTTTGCAAATCTTGTTCTGAGCTAAGTAATGATAGGCCATATGGGGCAGCATTTTCTTCTCTTTGTTGACTTTCTCAAGCATATTCTTAGGGTGAATGTTCACCGTCTCCTACCATGATTCTCGGTCATCCTCAATTTATTGTTCAAGGGAGTTCATCTTGATCTTTGTTTTCTTTGCCTCTTGCCTATTTTCTCTAATCATTTGCAGCTCCATAATAGCTTGCGTATCTTCCAGTTGCTTTTTTCATGCTTCAAGAAAGGTTATGATCCATTTGGCCCTCTCAATGTTAAGTGATAAGGCTTGTATTTCAACCTCCTTCTCTTTGATAATCATGTCCTTGAGTCTTGAGCTTTGAGATCCCAAATCAGTGACATCCTCCTCAATCAAAACAAAATCCCTGTCTTGCCCTTCAGTAGGGCCCTCCTCATGCATCTTCTGCTTTCCTTTATCTTTGCCCTTTGACTGTTGGTCAACCTATATAGCTGGAGAAGAAGGCAAAGCCCCTTTCACCCCTGGTGAAGATAACATTTTCCTCTGCTCTAGTGAAGAAAACGAAACCCCTTCCACCCATGGTGGAGATAGTACTTGCTTGGCAACTGCAAAGAGAATCCTAGTGCCTCTTTCATAGGTGACAAATATAGGAACAGGAACCTCCTCTGTTTTATTTTCAGGCTCCTTTTCTTGCCCGGAAGGTTCACCTTTCTCTTAAGGATCTAAAAATATTTGAGGCCCCTTGAAGCACTCATGGGCATTGAAATTTTCCCATGACACTCCCAACTGAGTGAGCTGATGCAAAACAACAATTTTGATGAAAGAAAAAAGATAAATACTATTGAGCTACTATGGATATGGTTTTCTTTTTGCAATCACTATCATCCTCTCTATGTTTTTACATATGAAATAAGGAATACTCATCATTTTGACCCTAGTGAAGTGCATAAGCAATCTAATGTGGTAGGCATAAAGTCTGGAGAACCTACCCTCACATGTAAAGTATTTGATGATAAGTTTCATGAGTGGAACATACCGGTCTTCCAAGAATTTAAAAGGAAATGCCCTGCTGAGTTTACCATGGTATTTGGCCTTGACATAAGGCTCATAATGTTGCTTACTAATATTTTTCCTTTTGTTCCACTTTTCCCCCACATCTGGAATTATTGTGGCCTCTGCAATGATAGTTGGTGAAAGAGTGAAGTTGACCCCAACAAGATGCACCATATTGTTATCCATGTTTATCACAAACTTCCTTGCTAACTCATGGTAATATTTGACCCTCTCAACCATTTCAAAAAACTCAAAACAGGACTGATATCTGAAACATGTGGTGGCTAGTGGGCAAGCAAGGAGTTCACTCATGCTGATAGGTTCCTCCCTACTAATTTTTCCACCTTTGTGAGGCTTCTTGGATGGCACATTTCTTTTCCTTGAGCTATCACTAAGTGTGTCCTCTTCAAAATCTGATTCACTACTTCTTTCCATGCTTGTCTTAATGATGTAATGTGATGATGAACAATGATAATGGGTGGGGACAAAGAAGATGAGTATGAAGAGATTTTTCAAATGGAACAATAGTAATGAAGTGGAGTAAGGGAATGAAGGGAAAGATTTGGGAAACTAGGGTTTTGACTTATGAGGGACTTAGGGTTTAATCAAGGTATTAGTTTCGTGGGGGAATAGGGAAAGGGAAAATGAAATCAATGGGTAGTTTCTAGTGCAATTAAGTTTGGGAAAAGGGACAAAGGATCTTGGTTTTGCGATGAGGTGAAATAGAGAATGGAGGCAAACTAGGGTTTTGATTTTAGGAAGCAAAACTCATGAACAAAACATGGAAAATATTTATTTCAGCTTAGGATAGATACACACTTACTTGTAGGAGGTAAATGTAGCGTTTGAGAGAATTTGGGATGAATTTGAGTGAGTTTGGAGCCTCCTTGGCCAATGCATAGCGCACTGGGCCCAATGCGTAGCGCCTTCCTGATGCGCAACGCTTGTGTAATTTTACACAGAGAAAAGTTGTCTTATGCACAGCGTCAATCTGATGTGCAGCGCTGACCCTCTGATGCACACCGTGAGGCAAATTTGCTACAAAATCCGGGTTTTCTTCCTCTTTTGTTCAATTTCCCTTCAAAACGTGGTTTTGTCTCTCCACTTGATTTTTTGCACAATGAAATGAGTAGCTAGTATGAATTTGCTTTATATATTATGCACTTTAATTTTTCTTCATTGCAAACCCACATTTAAAGTCTTAGTCACTTTTTCAAAAACTCTATTTTTCAATTTGAAGTTTGACTTTTTCGTGGCACTTTGATGGACTGATGTCTTGGTGTTTTTGTTTTTTGTAGTGGCAGGATTTGGCAAGGTGACCAGGAACAACTGCTGATCTTATTAAATATAGAAACCCTTAAATTACATGAAATTTTTTACAAAAAATGGAAAAACTCTGTTTTCACCTCAAAACAGAGTTTTGAGGTAAAAAGATTTATTGAGCATATCAAAAGTAAATTTATGATTTTATGAACCTATTTATCCTCCTCATGTGCATGCTGACCTTTTTATTCAATTTTGGATGACCATGATGACAAACCCTAAGACCTAGTGAAACTAAACCCTAAAACTGAATGAAATGAACTCAAATGACTATAAATGACTAAAAAGAGGTTTTGAATGAGCCAACAGGTATATGACATGAGGGAAACTGAAATGAAACGACTACCATCAGTTGATCCATAACCTAATGAAATTCAGTTGATCGAATGAGACACCTAATATGCGTGCAAAAGAGCAATTTGATCATTGATGGAAGTATGAAGACACTGAAACTAACATTAGCTCCAATGGGGATGGTAGCTCCTGGGAGGTGCCAAGAACCACAGATCTTTGGAAAAGTAGATAAGTGACTTCATCCATTGGGCAATATGGAGTCAATAACTTCAGAACACCAAAACAAACACCTTGACTCAAGACTCATAGCTAAACCGACTCAACTAAGACTAACTCAACAACTGATACTAAATAATAAAAAACTGAAGCCATACATTCAGCTTTATAGCCTTCACTTTGGGCCCCAAGCTAAATGAATGGTGATGGTGCAAACTTTGCAATGAAAGGAATAAAATGGTATGTACAATGACAAAATGTGATAGCAGAAAACTCCTTAGAGATAGTACCGTTTCAGAAGCTGATCATTTACTGGTCCTCTAGGACAATCTTCCCCGTTCAATTCTTTAGTAGAAAAGCATTTTGACCTCTATATGCAACAATTATGTATGGTCCCTTCCACAAGTTCTCGAACTTGCCATGCTTGCCTTTATCCTTGTTTCTAGCATCCCACCGTAACACTATGTCTTAATTCTGAAATTTGTCCGCCTTTCCCTTCCGATCATAAATCTTTTTAATTCTCTCCTACAGCCTGAAGGTACTCTCAAAAACTTGCTCTCTCGTCTGCTATAAATGGATCATTTGGATTATTCTCCACTGAAAATGATCTTCCTCACTGCCATCTTCCTGCAAAAGTTTAACAACCGGGACTGCAAGAGATGTCGGGAATACCGTGTCAATACAATACACAATCTCGAACGGAGACATTCCTATTGACTTCTTTTGGCTTACTCTATCAGCCCATAGTGCATTAACCAATTTTTTATGCCAGCTCTTCTTATTGGTTTCCGACATCTTTTTAATGATGTTGACCAATGACTTGTTTGAGGATTTGGCTAATCCGTTACCTTGCGGATAATATGAAGTAGAATGTCCTAAGGTAATTTTGTATTTGTTGCAAAAGTCAATCATATTTTTGGACTTGAAAGCAGCTGTGTTATCTGTAATAAGTTTGTTAAGACAGCCAAAACGTGACAAAATATTTTTTTCAAGAAACTAAATTATTACCGAGTCTATGGCTTGCCGAGTGGGGATTGCCTCAATCCACTTTGTGAAATAATCTGTCGCTGTCAAGATCCACTTGTGCTAAGTTGAAGATGTGGGATGAATCTATCCAATAAAATATAGGCCCCATTGCTAAAATGGTGCACTAACTTTGACTGGATTGAGAGGTAGAGGCTGCAACTTTCTCCTTCCCTGAAAAATCTGGCATTCATGACAGCTTGTGAAAGTTTTATAAACATCAACAAACAAGGTAGGACAGTAGTACCCTGCTCTCAAAATTTTATTAGCCGTCGTCTTCCAAAGTAAGTGACCTCCACAGTCTCCCTTATGGAAATCACTCATGACCTGTTGGGCTTCATCTTCGGTTAAGCAATTCAGCAAAATGCCTCTGGGATCCTTCCAATAAAGTGCATTGTTTAGAATACAAAATCTAGCAGCCTTAAGTTTTAGAGTTCCACCTTTATTTTTAGCCATCCCTGGTGGTGGTGAAAGGTGCTAAAGCACGTATATAATATCTTAATACCAAGGAGATTGGAGAAAAAATTCAAATACCTGAATCAACGAACTATCTTATTCTTCCTCAGGCATGGCTGCAATTAGATTTATGTCCAATGCATGTAGATTGGACTCGGCCATTAACCTTGCTAGACCCTGCCCCTTGATCAGCTTTGTTGGCTTTATCTCCAAGTCATATTCTAGCAATGTTGTGATCATTTTCCTCGCCTTCCTTCCAGATATGTTTGAACTAAAACATCTTTAACTATTGCGTTAGGGATGTAAGCAAGGATATGAGAGTGCAGAATATATACCCAGAAATATTTCAAAGCTTTAACTAAGGCAAGAGCTTGCTTCTCAATGATGTTATATTTCAAGGCTGCATCTCTTATTGTCCTATTGAAAAAGGCAATTGGTTTTTCTAGCTGATCTCTTTTCTGCATTAGAACTGCTGCCATAGTATGTTCAAAAGCGAATGAAAATAATATGAAATCTTGTTAATAATCTGGACTGATCAAAATCAGGGCTGAAGAAAGAGCTAACATTACCAGGTTAAAAGACTTCATAGCTTCCTCAGTCCACTTGACCACACTATCCTTCTTCAACATATTAGTAATTTCCCTCAAGTGTTCCGCTAGATTAGGCACAAAACGATGTAAGAAGTTCACCTTACCATTAAATGCTTGGATCTCTTTCTTATTATGAGGAAAACCTATCTTCTGTATAGCTTCCACCCTAACAGGAGTGATGCAGATTCCTTCCTTTGAGATTATGTGACTGAGAAGCTTCCCTTCACCCATAGCAAACAAGCTCCTTTTGGGATTAAGTGATATTCCATATTTTCTGCAACACTGAAAAACAATTTTCAGATGGTAAAGATGCTCTTCATCTGAATTTGGAAAGACAGTAAAATCATCAAGATATACTACTAAAAACACATATTTTTCATTTGCGAAGGCAATGTCCATGGCACACTGAAATGTTGCTCCGGCATTCTTTAAACCGAACGGCATCTTGGCATAGTGGAATGTTCCCCAAGGAGTGGTGAATGTTGTCTTGTCCCTGTCATCTTCATGAACCAAAATTTCACTGTAGCCGGAATATCCATTGAGCAGTGACATACGAGATGCTCCAACTACTCTCTGGAGAATGTGGTCCATTTTTGGCAGTGGATAGTTATCTTTTAATGACACTTTATTCAAATTTCTAAAATCTATGCACAATCTGATCTCACCTGTCTTTTTCCTCATAGGACCGGATTGGAGATCCAAATTGAAAATCTAATCGGAATGATTATACCAGCCTTGTACAATCGATTTACCTCTTTTTTAGTTGACGGCAGCAACTTCGAATTTATCCTTCTCAGCTTTTGGTGAAATGGCTTCTGATTTGGCTTAATAGGAATTATATGTTGAATTATACTTTTGTCGTACTCCTTTAAATCTGTATAGTCCCAAGCAAATACATCAGAAAATGAAGACAATAAACTAATGTATTTAGCTTTTATCTAAGGAGGTAATTCCTTTGACAACTTCACCATCTTTGGATTCTCTATTGTTCCGATATTTACATCTTCAACACCCTTCTCGATCGATATTAAGCTTGGCTTTCGGGCTACATCATCTTGATCAAATAATTCGTCTAAAGGTATAAGGCCTTTAGTGATTACATTATCTTTCAACTGTAAGACTTCCATCTGATTTACCTCTATTTTCGTTTCACCATCATCTTGCTCACCATCTACAGATGTGTCTTTATACTTGCCTTCATTTTGCAGAAAATCATCAATTTCTTTGTCATCCTAAAACACCTGCCAATATCCTAGATTATCAGGGATAGCTGGGCGATGCTTCACATGAATTTCAAACTTATTGTTTGAATTCATTGGGATCTTTAAATTACTTGCAGTTGTAGCAAGAGAATCTGCAATAACATTTTGTGTGCGAGGGACACATGTCAAGGTCTGATATGGAAACAACCTCAAAATATCTAAAACTTCATTATGGTAAGCCCTCATTCACAGGTGTTTGGCTTGGTATTCACCCTTGACTTTTTTTATTACTAATTCTGAGTCTCCATAAACTGAAATTCTTCTTACATTCAACTTCTTGAGAATCTTCAACCCTGCAATTAGTGCCTCATACTCGGCTTCGTTGTTAGAACAATCAAAAGCCAATTTATATGAACAAATTCTTACATTGCTTGGGACTTTATTTGGTAGAAAAATAGGGTTGTGTATCCAAAACTCAATTCCTGCACCATCCTTACCTACTGCTCTGTCAAAATCCATACTCCATAAACCACCTTCTTCCTCCAAGTGCTGGAATTTGGTTTGCTCCTCTACCTTTGGCTGTTGTCCATCAATTTTCTGTTGTTGGAGAAACGTAGACTGCTCAGTGGTACTTGCAAGCTTTTGTCTCTCTTGATCAAGCACTGCCCTGAAATTTTCTGTTATCTCTGGAACATCTTCCACTTCAACTAGCTGGCTATTTACATCATTAAAACCAATATCTGAATAAAGAACAAAAGATTCTAAATTTGTATGTACAGAGTTAATTGGATGATTCAAAGGTTTCTCCTTTCTTGTGATCATATACTTCATCTTCTTCTCCCTATATAATTTTCTTAGCTGACCAAACATGGGAATAGTGGCATAGGATAAATCTAATTGCAATGTCCCTTTCAGTTTTGCACCCCACGACCTGGATAAAAGCATGCCAAATCTTGGGGGAATGTCAACCACAACTACTTTCATGAGAACATTCTTTGCTGGAATCTGATCTAAAGTCACAACCAAATCCTTAATGAGACCAATACATCTGACCCTACCGGAATCAAAAGAATAAATATCATGATATTTACAAGTGATGTCGAGACCCAATTTTTCCATAATTGCCTTTGGCATCAGATTGTGAGATGCTCCTGAATCAAACATGGCATTGTGCAAGACATACTCATGTAATCTAAGGCTGATGTAAAACGGGGCTACCTCATTATCCGCAGATTGGCCTTCTAATGCAGGACTAAAAATAAGCTCAGGTTGGTCATCTTGCACATTAACCATATCAAATAGGGGATCAACATTCAAAATCTTTGACACTTAACTCTTATAACTGCTATTCTTCATTAATTCTATCAGAGGTATCGACATTTTTAACTTAGCAATCTCATTCTCTAAACTAAAGGCTGTAATTTTGTCTACCTCTTTGACCGGAGAATCCTTCTTTTTAAACTTTTCCTTTGATGTACTTGGTTGAGTTGTCTTCTCATTTGCAGATTGTACTTTGCTGGAAGTAGGATCTGCTGGATCCTTTCCTTTTTTCTGAACATTTGGAGAATCATTCTTAGGTTGTGCTGCTTCTTTTCGCATTTGGACCGGATTGATTGGTACATCCCTACTCCTGACTGAATATTGTCTTTGTTGCGTTGTCAATGTGTTCATATATCCCCTCTGATATTCATCTGATTCTTCTTCTAGGATTGTTTCATTAGCTAGTATAAAATCCTCATATTTCTGTACAGTTAGGCTTTCTGAATATTCCTCATCCTCCGTGATATAGATAGGCAAACCATATGTTGTAAAAAAGTGATTTTCCTCCCCTATTGGATCTTCATCATCCTCTGACTCCGGGCCAAACACATAATTCTAATGTAGAGGTGTTTTGACTTATTGTTGTGCTGATTGATCTTGTACTCTTTGCTCCCACTGTTTGATCCTGAACTATGGTTGCTGCTGACCACGGAAATTTGGATTTCTAATTGGTGTCTTGGGCCTATCTGCAATTGTCAATCTATCAAACATTTTCTCAATTTTGCAAAGCAAATGATCAGCTTTTACATCTGAGGAAGAAGCCTCTTCCTTTATGGTCACTTTCTTCTCGGCCTTCGTCCTAGCTCTCTTAGCTAGCAAATTTGCCTCCATGCTCATTGCAATTTTCTACATATCCTCCAATGTAGCAGGATCTCATTCTCTCAATTGGTATGCCATGTCGGGATCAAAACCATCGGGGAATTTTATCAAAGCCAGCCCCATCGGTGGTTTGATATCAACTGGAATAGCATTATGAACAATATTGAATATCTCACAGTAATCCTGAACACTTTCACCAGCATTCCTCTTTATATTTTCATACTCGGAAAGAATTTGGAGTGGATTTTTCTTTACCTCCCAGCAATCCAGAAATTGCCTGTGAAGAACTGGCAACATATTGATAGTCCCCATGGGTAGTGCTCTGAACCACTTTCGAACCTCGCCTTCAAAAATTTGCACAAATAATCACATGGTCACATTCTCTTCATCTATCTCATGAAGATCAAAGAAGTTGTTGATCCTATCAACATGTTGTTGCGTTGTGATACCTTGGGTAGCATCAAACAATGGTATCTTACTTTGGTAATTAGTGGGCATAGCATCCAAGTTCTGTGGGAAAATGAGAGGTGCATATCTGGTAGCCATTACTTGAGGTGGATTGGAAACTGGCCTTGGAGAAGCAGGAGGATTTATAACAACGGCAGTCAATGTGATGGGTGTTTGAGGAGTTGAAGGGGGAGAAGAGATGACAGATCTCTGATCAGATATGCTAGATTGCACGGGAAGGGTGGGGATAAACTAAGGTTGAGAATGAACTTCAGAACTAGACAAGACAATAGATGAACCAAGAGTAGCAGATGTTGATTCTAGGAGCTCAGGGATATTGGTAGCCACAATAGATGATTGAAGAGAATTCAAAATATAATCATCAATTGATCTATTCACTCTTTCAGTTTCAAGGTCTTGAACAAATTGCGGATTTAAAACAGTATCACCAATCGCCCTTTCAGATTTGGTTTTAAAGAAAGATAGATCAAATTGTTCATCATAAGGGAGATCTTCAAGATATTGAAATTCGACTTGGCATGAATGAGATCTAAAAATCGGTCTTGGACTCAATGAACTTTCTTGCCTAAGTATTCTTGGAATGAGATTAGGATTTTCAAACATGGGAGGAGGATCAAGATCAGGATTGGCCCTGGTGTATCTTCTGAAGTCAGTTTGTTTGATCTTTTCCCAAAATTCAAATGGACATTACAATTTTTTCAGCCTAATGAATTATAAACCTATCATCCAAAAGTCTAGAATGTGTTTTAAAATTACTGGGGTAATATTTTTTAGTACTTTCCCCAGTATGGTCACCACTATGTTAGTGCCTAAATCTACCTCAGGCTAAAGGAAGGCAGGTCTAGGGTAACATCAAACCACGTTTAACCTGGTAGCTAGCCCTACCAGGTCAGGAGAGGGCTCTCTCTTTGTCAATCTCAATTAGGATATTGACAATTAGGGCTTCAAATGACTGAATTTAATGTAGATTTTAGGCTAGGTATAGTAGCTCAGGGTTTCTGGTTTGATTTTAGGTTTTGGTTGTTGGATCAATTGGAGAAGGCAGATTAGGTCCGGGAAATCAACTCAGGGATACAGTCATGTTTTGTGGGGCAAGGTAGACAAGGGTTTATGTACTAGCAATGGATTGAGATGGTAGAGGAAGACAGTTGAGAAGTTGAGGAGGACATAAGAAACTATGAATCCTCTTCAAACAGTGAAAACATTGAAAACTAAATGCACTCCCAAGACAAAACACTGTAAATTTAGTGTATTTTGTCTATTCACCTTGATTCATTTAGTTTAGAAGAAAGAGAGAGATTTGGATACATATAAAACATCAGAAAAACTCATTACAAAGAAGAAACAATACATAAACTCATTGTCACAAGAATCCCACAAAAATAGCTGTGAAACCTGGTTTTATTCCTTGCCAAACTGCTGATACAAAATGTTCAGTGAGTCCAATACTTTTGTCAAAGTCCAACCTTTACAGATGACTAAGAAATTACATAATATAGGCAAGGAAACCACTCATGCTAGCTATCAGGGTCGAATCCATAAGAAAAGGGGTGGTTTCAACCATATCTAAACTAAGAACAAGAATATAGGCAGTGGAACAGCTTGCCTCTAAAACTTAGGAAACCAATTCATTACAATTCAAAACCACTTGGAACTTGATGTATCTACCCTATGACGTGATTTTCATCAACATTTACAGCAAACACATTGTGATAATTTTTAAAGAACTATCGTGACAATAATCTCATACCTCTAAATCAGCTCTTCTTCTATCAAGCATTCATTTGGTCCTGAAGATGGATCCCGGTTGGGATTTGAAACGTTGGCAAAAAAGTGTTCTTACTGTGGATTCTCCGGTAATTAAATCAAAAGAAATAAGCCACAGAGGTCTAAAATCCAGGAGCAAACACATCATTTACCATGCATACATTTTCCCAAGAAAGGAAGAAAAGTCAATCACTGAAGAAACTGGGTGAAATTCTGAGTTTTAGGCAAAATTGGCAAAAATTTGTCTGATGCGCAGCACCCTGAGCCTCATGCACAGTGCCTCTTCAAGGCTACTTTTGGAGGCCCTGCACTTCACCAAATCAGGACCAAGATAGCTTGTTGGAAAGCTTTTCCTGTCTAGTTTCTGGAACACTTTGAATTTTTTGATTTGGAGTTGATTTGCCCATTCCAAAATCATTTCTCCCAAGACTTCTTCCTGTGGGTCCAAAAAAGTGGCAAAGAGGGCATTTTTTTAGGTGTTTTTTTCCCTTCAAGTGATCCAACTTTTATCCAAAATTTATGAAACTTTCTGGGTTTCATTGTTTTTTCATGCTGAATCCAAAACCACAAGCCAGTTGGAAAAAGAGTGAGCCATTTCAATGCACAGCACCAGTGGCGTTGAGCATCAACTGAAATTTCCTATGCTTTTATTTACAAAATTTCAAAATGACAAAAATTTCCCAAAATTTCCTCAAATTTGGCAAGAGGCAACCTCGTTAAGTGCTTTGCTGAGTTAGTGAAGCTTCAGCCAAAATTTATAGTTTATCATGTTCTTTCTTGGCCCTCAAGGCTCTCCTTAACTTAGCTTTTAGCCTCTTTGCCCTTGTTTTGAAAATCTTGCTCCGAGCTAAGTAATGATAGGCCATATGGCGCAACATTTTCTTTTCTTTGTTGGCTTTCTCAAGCATCTTCTCAAGGTGAATGTTCACCCTCTCCAACCATGATTCTCGGTCATCCTCAATTTCTTGCTCAAGGGAGGTCATCTTGATCTTTCTTTTCTTTGCCTCTTGCCTATTTTCTCTAATCATTCGCAGCTCCATAATAGCTTGCTATCTGTCATTTGCTTGTTTTCCTACTCAAGAAAGTTGATGATCCATTTGGCCCTCTCAAGGTTAAGTGATAAGGCTTGTATTTTAGCCTCCTTCTCTTTGATAATCATTTCCTTGAGTCTTGAGCTTTGAGAACCTAAATCAATGACATCCTCCTCAATCAAAACAAAATCCTTATCTTTCCCTTCAGTAGGGCCCTCATCATGCATCTTTTGCTTTCCTTTATCTTTTCCCTTTGACTGTTGGTCAACCTGTATAGCTGGAGAAGAAGGCAAAGCCCCTTTCACCCCTGGTGAAGATAACATTTTCTTGTGGTCTGGTGAAGCAAACGAGACCCCTTCCACCCCTAGTGGAGATAGTGCTCGCTTGGCAGCTGCAAAGAGCATCCTTGTGCCTCTTTCATAGGTGACAAACACAGGAACAGGAATCTCCTCTATTTTATTTTCAGGCTCCTTTTGTTGCCCAGAAGGTTCACCTTCCTCTTGAGGATCTGAAAATATTTGAGGCCCCTTGAAGCACTCATGGGCAATGAAAGTTTCCCATGACACTCCCAACTGAATGAGCTGATGCAAAACAATAATTTTGATGACAGAAAAATGATAAATACTATTGAGCTGTTGTGGATATGATTTTCTTTTTGCAATCACTATCATCCTCTCTATGTTTTTACATATGAAATAAAGAATGCTCATCATTCTGGCCCTGGTGAAGTGCATAAGCAATCTAATGTGGTAGGCATAAAGTCTGGAGAACCTACCCTCACATGTAAAGTATTTGATGATAAGTTTCATGAGTGGAACATACCAGTCTTCCAAGAATTTAAAAGGAAACATCCTGCTGAGTTTACCATGGTATTTGGCCTTCACATAAGGCTCATAATTCTGCTTACTAGTATTTTACCTTTTGTTCCACTTTTCCCCTACATCTGGAATTCTTGTGGCCTCTGCAATGATAGTTGGTGAAAGAGTGAAGTTGACCCCAACAAGATGCACCATATTGTTATCCATGTTTATCACAAACTTCCTTGCTAACTCATGGTGATATTTGACCCTCACAACCATTTCACAAAACTTAAAACAGGACTGGTATCTAAAACATGTGGTGGCTAGTGGGCAAGCAAGGAGTTCACTCATGTTGATAGGTTCCTCCCTAATGATTTTTCCACCTTTGTGAGGCTTCCTGGACTGCACATTTCTTTCCCTTGAGCTATCACTAAGTGTGTCTTCTTCAAAATTTGATTCACTGCTTCTTTCCATGCTTGTCTTAATGATGTAATGTGATGATGATATGGTGAACAATGATAATGGGTGGGGACAAAGAAGATGAGTATGAAGATATTTTGCAAATGGAACAATAGTAATGAAGTGGAGTAAGGGAATGAAGGGAAAGATTTCGGAAACTAGGGTTTTAACTTATGAGGGACTTAGGGTTTAATAAATGGGATTAGTTTCTTAGGGGAATAGGGAAAGGGAGAATGAAATCAATGGGTAGTTTCTAGTGTAATGAAGTTTGGGAAAAGGGACAAAGGATGTTGGTTTCGCAATGAGGTGAAATAGAGAATGGAGGCAAACTAGGGTTTTGATTTTAGGAAGCAAAAATCATGAACAAAACATGGAAAAGACTTATTTTAGCTTAAGATAAATACACACTTACTTGTAGGAGGTAAATGCAGCATTTTAGAGAATTTGGGATGAATTTGAGTGAGTTTGGAGCCTCCCTAGCCAATGCGCAGTGCACTAGGCCCAATGCATAGCGCCTGCCTGATGCGTAGTGCCTATGTAATTTTACATAGAGAAAAGTTGTGTGATGCGCAGCACTGGTCTGATGAGCGGCACCGACCCTCTGATGCACAGTGCCAGGCAAATTTGCTGCAAAATCCGAGTTTTCTTCCTGTTTTGTTCAATTTCCCTTCAAAATGCGATTTTGTCTCTCCACTTGATTTTTTGCACAATGAAATGAGTAGCTAGCATGAATTTGCTTTATATATGATGCACTTTATTTTTTCTTCATTGCAAACCCACTTTTATAAAGTCTTAGTCACTTTTTCAAAAACTTTGTTTTTCAATTTGAAGTTTGATTTTTTCTTGGCACTTTGATGGACTGATGTCTTGGTGTTTTTCTTTTTTGCAGTGGCAGGAGTTGGCAGGGTGACTAGGAACAGTTGTTGAGCTTATTACATATAGAAACACTTAAATTACATGAAATTTTTTACAAAAAATGGAAGAACTTTGTTTTCACCTCAAAACGGAGTTTTGAGGTAAAAAGGTTTATTTAGCATATCATAAGTAAATTTGTCATTTTATGAACCTATTTATCCTCCTCATGTGCCTGCTGACCTTTTTATTCAATTTTGGATGACCATGATGACAAACCCTAAGACCTAGTGAAACTAAATCCTAAAACTGAATGAAATGATCTGAAATGACTATAAATGACTGAAAAGAGGTTTTGAATGAGCCAACAGGTATATGACATGAGGGAAACTGAAATGAAACCACTACCATCAGTTGATCCATGACCTAATGGAATGCATCTGATCGAATGAGACACCTAATATGCATGCAAAAGAGCAATTTGATCACTGATGGAAGTATGAAGACACTGACACTAACAGATTTAATAGAAGGGAACCCAAAGACACCAAGAGGATTCACCAACACTCTCTTGTAGTGAACATTTTTAGAGGGCACCAATGATTGGGTTTCTTTGAACTGCTAAAAGGATATGATAATGATATCACTCATGAATTTGCCATGGCACTGCATCCTCACGGGGGATATAGTGCCACTAATATTTTCAAAGGATTAGCCATCTCCTTAAGTCCTAAAATCATAATTAGAGTGTCCACCTTACCCTTAGGGGTTCTATGGAGCAAGGAGGAGAAGGAAGTAAGTGTTACATCCAAGAAGAACTTCTTCATTTAGAGAGAGAAGCCCATAGAAGATAAGAATGGAGTAAGAAGAGAAATCCTACCATATCCCTAGGATGAGGTGGCTTATCACATCCTCAAATATATATCTTGTTAAGGGGGATTGATTGTGGTATATGCCTATAATTTTAGGTTACTTCATGGGTTAAGATTCAAAGCGGAATTATCTCTCCCTCAAAGACTTAGTGTTCCCCATTTCCTCCTACACTCAATCATTGAAATGAGCCAGAAGGTGAGGGAAGGAAAGCATCAACACATAGCCCACCATGGCCTCATAAAGTTAATTGTGATGTATGTTTTGAGCCACTTAAGGAACCATGTCCCCTGGACTAATTTTGTGGACATGGACAAGGGCATCTTCATTGAAACCCAAGCTATCACACCTGGAGAAACACCAGCCTCTAGCACTGGAGGTAGGGGAGGAAAAGTAGAAGAAGAAGAGGCAGGAAAAATGGAGAAAGAAAAAGTAGTAGGAAAAAAGGAAGAAGAAGAAAAGCTTAAGGAAGAGGAAAAAGAGAAACTAGTAGAAGAAAAATAAATCCATGAGAAGACTTCGAAACCTCAAGGAAAAGAGAAGAAAGGACATGAAACAAGTCTTTCTCCAAGGAATTCAAAGCAAGAAGTGGTTGCCACATTGGCCACATTAAGCACACTTGTCAAGCCCAAAAGGAGGCAACCGACGCAAGGTCCCCTATATTTCAAAACAAGGAAGAGCACCAGGACTAGGGAGCGGAAACCACAACCTCCTTCAGAGGTCCCTATCATTATCAAGGAGTCACCCCGTAAAAAGGGAGAAGTGGGGCCTAGTGAAGGGAAAATTGAGCAGATTACCTCTCCGAAGGGCCAAATCAAACCGCCTATGACATATGAGAGAAGGCCCACCACTAGGGAAGTGACCTTCAAGAAATCCAAGGCACAATTTTCCCTTTAGAAAGCAGAAAAAGAAGAGCTACAAGAGAAACAGGGGCAGCTACAGGAGAAATAGGAAATGCTACAAGGGCAGAAAAAGAAGCTACATGAAGGAGCAGCCACCTTAAAAGCAGATGAAAGGTCTCTAAGAGCTTCAAGAAGCTGATCCACAACCTAGGTTAGGGTCCTATTACAAATTTTTTGAGGGAGGAAGGATCATACCTGAAACGTTTGCAATCCCACTCTTCTATAAGCTAGAAATAGAGAGAGGCAAAACACATAGGTGGATACAAATTGCTAAATCTAAGAATGTAGAAGATGTGGGCCTCATGGAGGAGAAAGTCACTGAAATGGGAAACGATTTAAGTGATTTGAGACTAAGAGATTCAATTATGAGGGAGAAGATATAGACAAAAAACATAAGGTTGAGAGAGCAGCTGCAAGAGAAAGAAACACAACTTTCCACTATGGAAAGTCTCTCTATGGAAGCCATACAGTGCAGGCATCCATCAAAATCCTATGCTCTTTTCCTCAAATAATAATGGTTGCAATTCCAAATTAAGACACTAGCACAATATGGATATTTTCCTTTTCAAGAATAAAGGTAGTTTATTAAGTTTTGCAAATAAGCTGGTATGGAAGATAGGGAAAAGGTAGCTAAATTCTATATGCACACTTTCATTCTAACATATCTGAATTTTTGGGATCCCAATTCAGTATTGGGAGACGTGAAACTGATGGCATTGGCATCTCAGTTAACTCATCAAGAGGAAAGCGCTGAGGAAGTGAAAAAGGTGATGACAAAGAAGAGAAGGAAGCTAGTAAGCCCTAAGGTTGTCATCAGCAATCATAACCTTATGTCCTCTGATCCTGCTTTAGCACCTAGATACATAACAACCCAAGATAAATTCATTCTACATTTTGAGGACACTTTTAGGATGTTAGGGAAAAATATTCTACAAGCTTTTCAGAGAAGGTGGCATGCCTTACCCCACAGCCTACAAATTAGAGAGTATCACTCTCCTGAAAGGCTAAGGAATGCCTTGGAAAGAACCCCATTGAACAAAAGAATCATGCACAGGCTTAAAATCAAATGGATAGGACTCAAACTTAGTCCACCTTTTTTGTCAAGCTTACAAGAAGAAGGTAACTAGGCAAAGGAACGAAAGGTATAAACAGAGAGAGAAGAGATTGCAAGTTTTTATCCACGGGAGGGCACACCATCTGACATGCCTTGGGATGTCAAGGAGGCCACTAAGGCCATGAAAGATCTTCATATGGATGGCTAAGTTTCTCATAGGATGAGAAGCACCTTCAATAGGGGGGTGATGATGAGTCCCATCAATACGTATATCTTGAAGTTCATTATGCTATCCTCCAGCCTTAAAACTATCATTTTCTCACATTAATTCACATTTTTTTGTTATAATATGCTTAATGAGAAGAGTAAAAGGTAGTGTGATTAAATTGTAGTAAAAAGAAGCATTTGTGAGGCATTTACTATGTAGAGGCTTGGTGAAGACAATCAAGACGGAATCTAGGGAGGCTTGTCCACATCCTTAACTCTTTAACTCATCTTGAGATCACCAAATCCTCACTCACAAGCTTGAATTCACTGAAAACTGATTAACTCCAAGTGCATGAGAAGCTCAAGGAAGACAAGATCCACAATTTTCAAGATCAAGGAGGGAATCACTCCTATTTTGAAGGGAGCTACTATCAACTACCCTTTTGTATAAATAAACAAGCTGAAAGGCTCATTAAGATTTGAATTTTTTATTCAACTAAGAATAGCTATTGAGCCCATGGCTTGACCTTCTTATACTTAACTTTCATGTGATGTATGAGACTACTATTTTCTACTAATGAGAAGTTTGTTATTGAGATACATCTGAGCTAGTTGTATAGGGATGAAGCCATTGGGTTTGGGCCCAACCCAAAGGCTTTAGTCCCTCTTCTGTATTTTTGTCTTGTTCTTGTTTTGAAGCATTTCATGTCTTTCTTTTGTTGCACTAGATGTTAAGCTATAAAAACTTGTGATTATAGGCTTCCTTATCACCTCTCTTTTGGGAAAAGTGGTGGGAAAGATTCACAATCTTAGTCCAAAAAAAATTGTTTATGATTTCTTGGAAATAGGTAGATGTTAGTTATCGTTTTCGATATTTACTTTTTGCAACCTAATAATTAGTTCAGTGATTAGAGTAGCGCTGTGAAATAGAATAAGACTATAGTCAAATTCAACTTATCTTTTCCATGAAAATTTATTTCATTGTGTTATTGATCATTTAATGCATGTAGTGAGCGAGTTGTAGGGTTGTGTTGACCTGTAGGGCTGACCACATCTTTCATATCCACTTGGACTTTTCCATCTTCTCCCTTTGCCACTCACACTGCTCTCAAACTCTGTTTCCACAGTGCTTTTGTTAGGCAATTAGAGACACCATGGGCATCCATCTTGGTGCAAGACAGACCTCTGAGAGGTCTTGAGCTTGGCTAGGAGGCTTCCCCGAACTTAATCACTCCCTCTTACCTTCATCCATCTCTTCCTTCCCTCAATACACCATATCCACCATCAAAGGGCTCTCAGAACCCCTCTTGTAGCATTACAAGGCCTCCTATAGAAATAAAGGACCTCCTATAACATCACATGTAGTCAACCTGTTGCACCATTTTCCTCTCCCTGTTTTTCTCCCCACTTCAACATTAGATTGGTTCAGATGAATAATTACCCTCGACTTGTGATTTGATGACCTAGGGATGCTCTTAGACCACTCCAGCCTCCTATTTTCCTCACTGCAAAACAAAGTAGAATTATTGTTTTTAATTCACAAGCATGTTACAAGTTAGATTTCTGATTTTCAAGCAAATTTAAAGTAAATCAATGATCCATGCAAGTAAGTTATTGATTAGGTGAATTGTGAAAAATAGAGTAGCTTCACTTTTGCATGTAGACTAGTCCTTTTCTCATGAAATGTTAATTAGTTGAATGAATGCCATTTTCACTTTCATAATTAGAATTAGTTTCATCGGTACTTTTCATTATAGTTAAGTTGGAGGAATAGTCTCTAAACACCTGGATATGATGTCATAAATAAGGGTGGCATGAGTAGTTCTAACCTACTGTGCATACAACACTATCACCTTTGAACACTCTTTGTGCAATACCAAGGATCACCAGTCATAACAGACACATTTGTTGAGCTGAAACATGGCCTTTGCTCTGCGTCGATCCTCACATTACTAGACCTGCAACAACCATTTGAGATTGAGACATAAGCCTCCGACTATGTTATTGGTACAATTCTCACGTAGCAAGGGCATCCAATGGCCTATCACAATGAGACACTCTTTGATACTATTAAGAAATACCCCACCCATGATAAAGATAAGTACTCCATTATGCAGGCTTTCCGACACTGGAATCATTATATTCTAGGGAAGGAGGCAATCATCCACACATATTATCACCCTCTTTAGTTTGTGTAGACACATTGAAAGTTGTAGAACGATCACCATAAAAAATTGTCCACATATATGTAACAATTCCATTTGAACATTAAATACAAGAAGGGCAACACAAATAACATTTTAGATTGTCATTCGGTTGTCAATTGTGGCACTAACCACTATTCTCAACTCTTGTGGGCATGAGACTTCTGAATGGCCGTATCTATACAAAAACGATCCAAAATTTGCACACAAATACTAGATGTTGATGTATGGAAAGAAATTTATAGACTTCCACCTCTAGGACACACTATTATGTTACCAAGGACACCTTTGTGTTCCTTTAAGCGAGTGTGCCAAGCAGATTTGGGAGGCGCACTACAGTCAGGTCGCATGACACTTTGGTGTGGAGAAGGCAGTGGCGGTACAACAACAATATTTTAATTAGCCAAAAATCTGATAGGATGTTGGCAAATATTTCATATCCTACACTACCTATGCTATCGCTAAGTCAAACATTAAGAAGTAAAGTCTCTACATTATGTTAGAAAATTATCTATTACAGAGAAATGGAACACATAGAATATTGTAGAAATATAAACACAGAAAATGCATAAAACAAGAGAGACACAGATATACGTGGTTCACCTACTTTGGGCTACGTCCACCCCAAACAACCAATCCTTCCTTTCTATTATCCAGAAAAATGAAGAGACACAACCTACATCAGATCTGCTATAATATTCTCTATTTTCTCTCACAACCTCACCTCTCTGCTTCTCGCTCAAAGAATACAAATTTATTACACAGCCTCAAATACAATGCCCTCATACAAAGACAGGGGTTTCCTTCTAGGGCAAAAAACTATAAACTAAACATAAGTTCTACCATCAGATCATATGCCTAATGAATGGCCCAGCTTGACTAGAAATTACTATACTTTTACAAGGCAATTTTACATCTGTTTTTAGCTTCAGGGGCGTTGCCCCTGAAACCCCTGTCGGGGGACCGTTGGGCCCCGGACCCCCCAGCCGAGGGGGATCGACCCCCTGAAACGCAGGCGGACCACTGGCCCCCGGACCCCCCAGCCAGGGGGCATCGGCCCCAAAACCCTCGCAGAGCGGCATGTCCCCCCCCATCCCCCCGCGTGGAGGGGTGTACAAACTTCCTGGGGTATACATCCAACTGAAACAAAGACCTCTGAACAATCATGCTCCACACCCAACAATCTCCCACTTGGAGAATGATTGTAGCAACTCCATTACTGCTTCATTTGCTGGAAAATGACTCCTCTTTGGACCTGGCTATTTCTCATCTTCATCGTCATCCTTGAAGACTAACTGAAACTAAGAATATTCTTAGTTTCTCCCTGGTTACAACTTTCGTTAGCATATCTACATGATTCTGGCTAGTGTGTATCTTTTCCAGCTTCAACTCTCCATCTTCCAACACTGCTCGTATGAAATGGTACTTGAGTTGTATGTGTTTAGTCCTGGAATGAAATGCTGAGTTCTTTGCAAGATGAATGGCACTTTGGCTATCACTGTATAACGTGTCCATATCATGCTCCTTACCCTATTCACCCATAAACCTTTGTAACCAAATCATTTCTTTACTAGCCTCTGTAGCAACAACATACTCTACTTCTGTTGTTGAAAGTGCAACAACACTTTGGATTTTTGAAACCCAACTGACAGTTGTTCCACCTACAGTAAATACATATCATGTAGTGTTCCTCCTGTTATCATTGTCACCTCCCATGTCTGCATCAACATATCCCTATAGAGAAATGTTTGAACCACCAAAGCATAATGCTTGATTTGTGGTACCTTTCAAATATTTGAGAATCCATTTCACTGCCATCCGATGTTCCTTTCCTGGATTGTTCATGTACCTACTTACAACTCCCACTGCATGTGCAATATCAGGCCTTGTGCAGACCATTGCATACATTAAGCTTCCAACTACTGATGCATATGGAACTTTAGACATATAATCCATGTTTTCTTGGGTATTTGCGCACATTTCCTTACTAAGTTTGAAATGGCTAGCAAAAGGTGTACTAACTGGTTTTTCATTGTGCATATTAAATCTTTTCAACACCTTTTGTATGTACTCATTCTGAGACAATGTTAATTTGCAATTTTTCCTGTCTCTAGTTATTACCATACCAAGGATTTGTTTTGCAGCTCCCAAGTCCTTCATTGCAAATGAATTTGCCAAAATTCTTTTGAGCACATTTATTTCCTGCATATTAGAGCCTGCAACAAGCATGTCATCTACATACAATAACAATATAATATAGCTGCCATCATTTTGCTTTTTCAGATAAACATAATGATCAGAGTGATATCTAGTATAACCTTGTTTAGACATAAACTTGTCAAATTTTAGATACCACTGCCTTAGAGCCTGTTTTAAGCCATACAAGCTCTTCTTCAACTTGCACACTAGTTTCTCCTTCCCTTTTACCTCATATCCTTGTGGTTGCTGCATATATATCT